>CABFOW010000076.1:273400-315072 GCA_902141385.1 Timema californicum | reverse complement strand
CCCCCCCCCCCTATTTATTATCAGCAAATCAGACTAAATGGGCTTAACATTTATTCCATGTGCCATATTTGTGGTAGTGAGATATTAAACAATTTTTTATTTAGATCTAACTTACTAGATCTGTGGCATTAAGAACTTTAAAGTTCATTGCCAAACATACAAAAGTACGCCGCCTATTCCTATCTTGAGCTAGTTCAATCCAGTCCACCTCATTACACCCTATATTTTTCAGGTCCAGTTTAAGATGTGGCAGAAGGGATCGCAAGTATTTTTAAAGTTTTTATAGAATTGCATTTTTTTTGGCCAAAATAAACAAAATATTCCTCCAGTAGCAACATAGAGCTTAGTTTTCTGCACATGCTAATATCAACAGATCTTGAATATCTGTCAAGGGTATCCTGGTATTTTGTTAAAACTTTTTCTCTTTATTTAAAAAGTTTTGATAACATTCCAGAACACCTTTGACAGATATTCAAAATCTGCTGATATTAGCATGTGCATAAAACTAAATTATATGTTGTTACTAGAGAAATATTTGATTTAGTTTGGCCAAAAAAATTTAATTCTATAAATCTCTAAAAATACTTACGCTCCTTTCTGCCGCACCTTAATGTTATCTTCATATCTACATATAGGTCATACCAATAATCTATTATTATTGGGTTTAACATTAAATACCCTGAAAACAGTTGTAGATTCTTCAATTAGCGCTCCATATCCTGCCTACGGCATGACTTAGCTACACTAATTTTTGTTGTTGAGTACAGGGTATGTTACTCATAATTATGTAACCTCCTCCCCTATCCAGTATCTCCATTTTATTTTATTTACCTTTTTTTAAACTCTAAAGTTCTTTTCATAATGTAAGGTAAAATACCACAGCCATAGAGAACAACCGGTGAACTTATTGTTATGTATATTCTGAGTCTTACGTTTCCGGACAGCAGACGAGATGTCAACAACTTACTGACCGAGTAATAGCATGCTTTTCCCGAATATTATCTTTTCATAATTTCAACTCCAATATTATTAAAGTAAAAAAAATATTGCTCAGCATCTTACTTCCCATTCGGGTTATGCGCTTATGTACTAATTACAATAATGGGTTAGTGATGAGGTAAAATGAATTTAAAAGAAGTATACCCGCATTCGCGTGGAGGGAGAATGGGAAAACATATTGGAAAAATCACCCTAATTACACCCAACCGGGATCGAACCACGATCTCCCCATCACAGGTAGTTTAGTATAGTGTGAGAGTAGCACCTTGGACCATGCGCCCACCGAGGTGGGTTTAAAATGGTTCCTGAATATTTAAACTCAGTAAACTTATTATCAAATGACATTTTGTTTGCCTTAGGCCTGATACTGAGTTTAAGGAATCTTATGTAAGATAAATGTCTTAGGATGGCATCTGAGTCATATTCATCACTTTTGGTAGAAAACAAACTTTATTTTTGCGTGCACAGCTTCTTAATACTCATACAAGCTATTCACATATTTTCACTAATATAGGGGATGCTGAAAGAGTGTATTAAAATTTGCGTTGAGGGAGATAGAAATTAAGAATGGATTTATGAAAAGATACTCTCAGCGCTAGACAAAATAGAACTGACGTTTTATCAGCGTGTCTACTGGTAAAGCCGAGTTTTTTACTTAACACTACCATTCACGGATAACAATTCGTGAAGGTCATTGAAAATTAATTTCAACACGCATGCGCGAATATATCATAGGTTCTATTTTTTATCAAACCGCTTTAGTGAGTATGACGATTGAAAGTCAGGCTAGCCTAGTATGATTTTTTTGTTAAAAGAAGTTCAGGGTGCAAGTCCCGGCCGAATGTTTATTGGAGGATTTTTTCCTGAACGTTTTGCCTCTATTTTTACATGCAAACATGGGTACAATTCCTCAAAATTTTATTTTTTTCGTCCCCTTCTCACCAGGTTAGTTCAAATACGTCCAACCCAGACTGGTAGTAAGACGTGGTGGAGGTAAAAAATGGTACAGTGGGCGGAGTGCTTGAAGCGAATCTTGCGCCAACGCTCCAGGAGACAGACGAAAATCAAGGTCATTAAAAGTAAGGCAGTTTTTTTAAAAGAGATCTTACTGAAATAATGATAGATAATAGCGATGATGTAATAGTAATTGACATTCTGTTATATAATTAGTCTTTATAATAGCTATGACATGATGTGCGGGCATTCCCGTGATTTCCAAAGTAAGAAAAAATACATATACCTAATTATTTCATACCCTTAATGTGTATTACTTTCTCATATAGAAGACGTTTTGAAATCGTGGATAGCTATTGCCTGAAGAATTGGGTGGATATTTAAGTTTTTATTTGCCACCAAACCCTAATAAAGTGAGTCTTAATATTCTGTTTATATCCATGTATGTTATATGTCCGTCTATGGATTACAGCCAAAACGGTTTGATGAACTAGGCTCAAGATTGATTGTTATATGATATATTGCTCTATTTAAAGGTTTTTTTATCTCTAAAATAAAGGAGAGTATATTAATAACTTAGTTTTTTTTAACTAGATATATTACGAAGGGTCTCTAATATGTTAAAGACAACAATTTATACTTTTATTTTGAGAAGTGAAATAATAGTTTCAGGATAATTTACTATAGGAATAATTTTGAAAATTTGAAATTTTTTGAAACTGGTTTTTAAAGTTTTGGCTTCGAATAGGTAGGCTATATGGGGAGTGTTTTACATGATAAAAAAATATCTATACTCGTTTTTATAAGTAAAAAATCAACCTAGGGTAGTTTATTCATAACTAATTTTTGAAAATTTTTAATTCAAAAAAACGTTGGATATTTGGTTTAAGTTTTTATCTGAAAAGAGTTTTTTCTGAGAAAATTTACTGAGAGAGCTTGCTTACTGATAACTGATTTTTGAAAATAGTGTCACAGACTCTAAAAGACTGGACAAGAAAATATTTATAACTTTGAAGTACTATTTATTTTAAAATATTTTCTCTAAATCACAAGTAGACCTATGTTGTGTACATGATCTTTAGATAAATCAGATTAGAAACCAAACAAAAACTCTTTATTGTAAGAAATGTAGCATTTATATCTCCAGTGATTTCCGAGTGGCCAAAGGTGCTATACTGGCAATGCGCTTGGTCATCGTTTACGAGAAAGTTGGGGTTTGAATCCTTATCCAGTGCACTGATTATAGCATATCACATGAAAGTTTTTGATTTTACCCTTTTTCTTTCCATGCCGGAGAAAAAGAGTTTCCCCTGCAATTTTATTTCCTTTCATTTAGTTTGAATAGTTAGTCATGACTGTGATTAACGTAAACAGTAGGAACGGATTGAAACAAGGTATTTGTACATCAATAATACGTAATGCTGAAACATTTTACAACTTAATATTCCATTGTTTTTATTTCTAACATAGATTAAGTATCGTTTTTGTGAATATTTTTTACCTAAAGACTATAATGTAACTTGATGTGAATTATTGCCCCCAAGCATAAAGTCTTGGCATTGTAAAAAATTCGAACTATATATTTTGATGAATCTCGACGTTTCAAGATCCCCCTGAACCCAAATAAGTGGTTTTTGAATTTTCGCATGTCTTTCTGTCAGTCTGTTTTTACCTCAGGGTATAGCCTAAACTATTTTATCGATCGGGCTAAAACTTGGTATATAGTGCTTTCATAGGGCTGCCATACTACAAGGGATTTTTGGAACTAGATATCTAACCCTAAAATTAAGGGTAGTTTACTGAGAGGCAAAAAGAAGAAAAATATATTTTCTCAAAATCGTTTCTACAGATTTTGATTGAATTTCATTTCTAAACATTTCCAAATATTCCAAACAAAATGGCTACTCTCAATAGTTTGGCAAAATAATCCTGAGGGTTTCCGGTCTGATGCGTAAATTCTTTTTTTTATCACATCTCCGTAACTCTTTGATATATTAAATAAATTATCATCAATAATCTGTAGGGCTCTTTATAATACAAATTTTTTACTCGAAACAAATTTTTACTTAACCAATAACTTACAAGCTATACGCAAATATATATATATATACTGCTACCGTAAAAAAATCCAACCCGAGATGTTGATGGATGTCGACGTTTCATAACCCGCCGAACTCTAAAAAATGGTTTTTGAAATATCGTATGCCTGTGTGTATTTTTAACCCTACAAATTAGAGTAGTTTAATTAAGGGCGAAAAGAGAAATAATGGAGATTTTCTTAGAATTGGCTACAACGATTTTGATAAAGATTCGTATCTAGGCGTTGATTAAGATTATAAACAAAATGACTATTTCCATTTATTCCCATGAAACGGATTTTAAGGGTAATTTACAGAAGCAGAAATTTCCATATCTCCGCAACTATTAGAGATACTAAATAACTTATCATTGCAAAATTATAGCACTATTAAAAGTAAAAAAAACTTTTGGTTGAAATATATTTTTATAAAACCAATTGTTTCTGAGATATTGGCAAATATATTAATATAATTTTGTGATCTTTAGTTGTACAGAAATACTACTTATGTCTAAACGCAATAATAAATTCTCAAATGCCATAGAGTAATTAAATTTAAATAAGTCTTGCAAAAAGTGTATGTTATTTTTCCTTTAACCAATTAGGAGACATAGTTATACAATATTGATCTATCTTCTTAATTTTAGAATCAATAGTCAATATTTACATTTTTAATGGTTAAAATTTATAAATGAGGAATTTAATAGCAATGCGATGATCTGAAAATGTACTACACATAATAAAAGTAGATATTTTAACTGAGATTCTAAATTTTAATACGAAGTGTTGACCCTTGTGGACAAAATATCTATCATTTTAATTGGTCCAAACATACAAACGAGGACATTAATTCTTTAAAATTAAAATAAAAAAAATAAAAACTGGGTCTCAGAAAAAGTTTTACGTAAGTATAGTGCAATTTATTCTTGGGTTTGCTAGCGTATATTATTTCGTTTACATATATATTAAGCGTTTTGAGTAAATCTCTCTAGTTTCAAACAATAGAGCGAGAAAGTCAGTGTGGAGCTCCGATCCATTAATTTTTACTTTCTCGCTATCTTACAGGTAGAAAAAATATTGTGATTGCAAAAAAAAAAACTAAACTCGAGATTTCGATAAATTTCGACGTTTCATGACCCTCCGAGTCCGAAAAAATTGTTTTTGAATTGCCGTCTATCTGAACCTTGGACTATAGCTTAATCTATTTTACTGGTAAAGCTAAAACATCGTATCTAGGTTTTTCATAGGATTGGCCCAAAGTATTTTTGGAATTGAATATCCAACCCTAAAATTAAGGGTAGTTAACTGAAGGTTGAAAAGAGAAAGAATCAATTTTCTTAAAATCGGCTCCAACGATTTTGATTAAATTTCATTTATAATCAATGATAAATATTATAAAATAAAAGACTACTCTCATTATTTCGGAAAATGCTTTAAGGGTTCAGTTCTGATATGTAGATTTTCATTTTATATCATATTTCTGAAATTATTTGAGATTTGAATATACTTATCATTGCAAATATGTAGGTTTATTTACAATACAAATATAGCCTATTATTTGAAACCTATTTTAATAAATCTAATAAGTTTCAAGTTAAACGCAAATATATATATTACCTTTTTAACACTAAAAGTAAAATATTGTGACCATCAAAAAAGTCTAACCCGAAATGTTGATGGATGTCGACGTCCCATGACCAACACTAACCCCAAAAAGTAGTTTTTTCAATTCCGTTTTTCTGTGTCTAACCCTAAAATTTGATATCCAGGCATTTGTTAAAATTAAATTTGGGTAATTTCATCAATACCTATTTTCACCATTTTTATACTTAACTTGACTTTCTTAAGTATTAATAATAGCTACCGTTTATTAATCATTTAATAATATTACCAATAGCCATTGAAAATGAAATTTGGTTAGTGATATAGTATTACGTGACAGTAAAACTATCAGTGACTATGACATTGATTTAATTGGTATAATTCCTTGAAATGGGGCGCGGCCCCGCCATCCCCCTCCTGGATCCACCTCAGGTACAGCAATGATTTATCTCTCTCATTTTAGATTCAATAATCAATCATTATATATTTTATTATTCAAACTTTATAAAAGAGTAATTTAATAGCCATGCGATAACCATAAGATGTGCATCCCCTAGTAAAATGCCAAAAATATTAACCAGAAGTCAAAATTCTAATACGAAGTGTAGACCTTTGGGGACTCAATGTTATTTTCATTTTATATCATATTTCTGAAATTATTTGAGATTTGAATATACTTATCATTGCAAATATGTAGGTTTATTTACAATACAAATATAGCCTATTATTTGAAACCTATTTTAATAAATCTAATAAGTTTCAAGTTAAACGCAAATATATATATTACCTTTTTAACACTAAAAGTAAAATATTGTGACCATCAAAAAAGTCTAACCCGAAATGTTGATGGATGTCGACGTCCCATGACCAACACTAACCCCAAAAAGTAGTTTTTTCAATTCCGTTTTTCTGTGTCTAACCCTAAAATTTGATATCCAGGCATTTGTTAAAATTAAATTTGGGTAATTTCATCAATACCTATTTTCACCATTTTTATACTTAACTTGACTTTCTTAAGTATTAATAATAGCTACCGTTTATTAATCATTTAATAATATTACCAATAGCCATTGAAAATGAAATTTGGTTAGTGATATAGTATTACGTGACAGTAAAACTATCAGTGACTATGACATTGATTTAATTGGTATAATTCCTTGAAATGGGGCGCGGCCCCGCCATCCCCCTCCTGGATCCACCTCAGGTACAGCAATGATTTATCTCTCTCATTTTAGATTCAATAATCAATCATTATATATTTTATTATTCAAACTTTATAAAAGAGTAATTTAATAGCCATGCGATAACCATAAGATGTGCATCCCCTAGTAAAATGCCAAAAATATTAACCAGAAGTCAAAATTCTAATACGAAGTGTAGACCTTTGGGGACTCAATGTATATATTTTTAATGGATCAAATATACAAATTAAGAAGTTAATTCTATAAAAATAAAATTATCAAATTTAAAAACGTTAGTCAAAAAATGTGTATGTATGTCGTGCAATTTTTTCTCGGGTACGCTAGTGTATTTAATATTACGAATTTTGAGTAGATATCTCCATTTTTAAACAATATATCGAGAAAGCTTGTCTGCAGTTCCTTATCATTTATTTTTTCATGAAATTATATGGGCATTGTTTAAAAAATGTTAATAAATGAATATAATTAAATTATTGGTTTAAAGTACAAAGTTTTATTTTAATGTAAAGCGTAACTTGCTCCTTTGTGAATAGTCAGATTTATGTCCTACTGGAAGACAAAGAGCAAACCAGACTACTAGATGAGGTTGACAATCAAACCACATTTCTCACTTACATGGATTACATTAATTGTTAATTTATATTTTGTTCTGAGTGATGAAATAATTGTCATTGATTGTACATCTTTTTTTCTAATTACAATTCTAAGCTAAAATGTAATTTTAGATATGTGGTAATTTATATTTCTTCAACCGGACCAAGGGGAATGCAAGTTTATCTTATTTCCCAAATAGCCAATATGTGATAATAATTAAGGGCGTAAAAAGTTATTAATACACTCTTAGGTTAATTTAGTTTGTAAGTTCTCCACTGTTATATTTCTGCGATTAGAAAGATCACGTTGATTACTCCAAATTGAACAATAGTCCTTATTTGTGTGTTTCACACAAATTTATTTTAGTGCTTCTTATATAATAAATAATCTAAATTAATAAGATCATGAGGATTAGATTTAATATTAACTAACCAGATTCATCATTAAAAAATATGGGGTGGCTATAATATGGTAAAAAAAAGAGCACCATAACGGGATATAAGCTATGAACGTTGGAGTCGGCTATATTGACCATGACGTCAACCTGAACTAAATAACCAAAAACCCACCCACACCACTGGGTACGTGGACTAATGTGTCAGTCTCATCCTGTCTCGGTTTTAAGGTGTTGAGGAGGTCAAGGCTTGAACCTCTGTCGGGTGTACTGAATGTTTTTTCCTAAATATGCTCCCACTTAATTCTATTCTAAATGAAAGTGCACCCCCTTTATATTCAACATTCTCCATATTTATACTATTAGTTTAAATATGCAGATATAATATTGTACGGATGATATTTATTCAGATACACCCCGTCTTACTACCCATCTGTAATATCTATATATTATACTATGGAGAAGGTAGATAGAAATTAAAGGAATTGTATATGTGTTTGAGTGAAAAAAGGGTAATAAATAATGTAGGATAATAACATATTAATACAATAAGCTGGTATTTGAGCCCAGGCTTCCTTGTCCACATCAAACCAAACGATACGAGACTAATGCCTAGCCGTGTGACCACCAATTCGGTGCTGACCTGGGTTTGAGGGGGGATTATAATGACGTAGAGCACTGAACATAGCCAAAACAAATCCAATCAATCGTTCTAGCCGCTGTTGTGTCGCGGCCCACGTATTTAATGTCCTTCAAGGAATACATCAGATACGTGTAAGGGGCAGGTGATGTCCTACAGGCCTCTCCATCCACCAATCTTCTTCCAGGACGAGCAATAATTTTCATTACCTATTGTTGCAGCTGCACTGTTACCTTCCTAGACCCTCTCCCCTCTCTCTTAAGCCCCCTCCCCAGCTCACTCAGTTTTTGAAAGGTGTGTGGGTGTTGTAAAAGGGGGCAGACTGTCCCTTTAAACCTTATTGTTCATTTCAGCAGTGGACACCGGTCACTGAGTTTTCAAGTGTGTTGTCCAGAATTTGACTGGTATTTGGGGAAAAGCTTCGGAGTAAAAGCACCTATAGATCAAATTGGAATTTTCAGAAAACATTTTATGCCCCCCTTCACGCTTCCGTATGTGATCAACAAATTTAAATATTATAAAATCCTTTGATATTTGAATTTTTCTAGTTTTTAAAGGAATAGATGTTGGATTAACTTTCCAAAAAATAAAACATAGTTCTTTCAAATTATATTTTTACAAGCCTTAAGGGCATGTTTTAAATTAAATTGTATTAAATTTAATACATAATTGATTACAGCTCATATCAGCATTTTTCATATATATTTTTTAAAAGACGCCGAAATTTATCATCCAAATCTTTGATACAATTCAATATTATCAAGATGAAATATTTTTTTATGAAACACGATTCTTGGTATTTTCTATAAATTGAGCTGTAGCGTTTCTTTGTGGTATTCTAATTATATGTATCCTTAATTCATATTATTATAATAATTATATCTCAAACACAAAATAATCTTGTATAACGGATAATATGGTTAACTTTATCTCAATAGAGTGGCAATAAATAGTAAAATAGTAAATTGCTCAAGAATTGAAACACTTATCAACCACATAAAGAAGTAAATTAATAAATAAATGTGCAAATATACCCAAAATAATGATACATTTATGTTTCAGAGTGTTCCAAAAAGTAACGCGCTCTGTCGGTATATTAAAAGCTTAAGAGTTTATATTAAATAATTAATACCAAAAATCCTAGCTTCTTTTTCTACACATTACCGAATTTTCAGTTTTACTCCTGCTAGACTAGTTATTAATAGTAATTAATTAATTTTTTATATCAAATATACTTTAAGAATATTTTCCTAAGGTGATATAATAACAAGTATACGTAAAATATAATAATAGCTATAGTATATGTATATGTATATATATATATAATATTTATCTATAAAATATAATATTTATCTATACAATATTATATATATAATATTCATCTATAAAATATATAATAATATTTATATATACTATATTAAATAATATACATACATGCCATATATATATAACTATTGTATTAATATCCTATATGCAGTTATAATTTATTTATAGTAGCATATATATATATATATATATATATAGAGAGAGAGAGAGAGAGAGAGAGATAGATAGATAGATAGATAGATAGATAGATGGATATATATTAATGAAAGCTATGGCAATCACTGAGGGCTCTAAAATGAGGTTCAATTCTCAGTTGAGTACACTAAAAGTGGTGTTTCACATATTATTAGTTTTCTCTTGACACTAGCGTGAATACTTATCCTGTAAGATACATTCATATTTTTATATATTATATAGTCGTCATTAATCCTTGGGCTATAAGTAAAAATATTACCAAATGTTGAATAATTATTTACTGTGGTTATATTTTGAAAAAATTCTCAGGGTGGAAAGATGTTCTTTAACTTGTGTCCCTGTGTAATGCTTAACGTATTTTCAAATAAATATTAATTAACGATAACTTTCTATACCAAATTATAATTTTAATTTGTCTTGAGTTTTAATATCTTATTCCATTGAGTTTTTTTAGATAACGTTCTTTGCTAAATCTAATAAATTTAATACAAACCATTAGCACAATAAAATACATGAACCTTTATATCGTTCTTGCGCAGACAAACTTCACATCTCATTCCAGTGGCAAAACCATACCTAGTTGACCATCACGAATTGAGAAGAAAGCCGCACGGGTGGTGGTGACATCAATGTTGAGAAGTAGAGTATAGAGGATGGAGGTGTTATTATCCTCGTTATACTGGGTTTTGTGGGAATAACCGCGCGCGCCCCCTCATTTCTCAAAAAGTGCCAATCTGCCGGCAGGGCTGTTTATCGAGAAACTGACTGAGCGAGCAGTGGAAGCGTGCGACCAAGAAGAGTGAAGGTTTATTCCACACAAAGGTTTCGGTGGCTCACTTGTTTGCTTTGAACAATGACGAACGAAGCTTGCGTTTTGTACGTCACGTGCTTGCTGTTGTATTGGGATTTAAATCTTCTAACTGGAGTTCGTGAGAAGGGACTATTTATTTTCATGTTTACTGCTCTCAACAATTTACAAGCCTTAAAGTACTCGGTGTTCTTACACCTCACGGAATAGTTGCTTCGACTCAGAAGCATTTAAAAATGTATTTTCTAAAGGTAACTAATCGTAAGGCTGGTACGTTTAAATGCAAGCTAACGTTCTCATTAATATATATATATATATATATATATATCTTCTGAGATAAAACTAATTAAATAGTGTTATAGTAGCCATTTTTAGTGTAATTTTCTATATATTTTAACATCTAAAGTTCTTGAATATGTATCATGGGCTTATTTGAATTTGAACATAGAATTTACAAAAGGTATAAAAAAGTTTATGGTCAAATAGTGCTACAATTATATAAAATTTTCAAGAAATGTTGAGATTATTATTTGTATAAGACTAAGCGTACACACAGAATCTTTATTTTATTTATTATGGTCAGAAAAAAATGGTACTATATAAGTTTCCAAAATATGGACTTAAACACGCGTTCCTTTCTACCCTACTTTAATGGAGACCATGTGGACCTGGTGGGTTATAGATTTCCATAAATCAAATGTAATTTAACAATTGATTTGTTATTTAAAAATATTATTCATGCAAAAATTGAAAGGTTTCTAGACGTTCCTAAGCTTTGGGCCCCAACCCAATGTCGGGTCTTGGGGCTTTTTTTGATGTGTCACCAAAAGTTTGTGAAATGTTAAATTTAATTTGTCTTGTTATTTGAAAATAGAACTAAGTTAATAAAAAGATGGAACGTTAAAAAAGTAAAAATAAATGTTAGTGTGAATAAAGTTAAAACTATTGGGTCGTTTAGTGATGGCTGCAGATTATTGCACTAAAATTTATTCTAAACTTTTTATTGGTAATAAAACCTCGCTCACTTTTTAGTTAAGAGTTTACTTCACAAATCCTATCAATATTATCTATATATTTAATTTTATGTGTGTAATTTGAATTAAAATGTATATTTTCCCACTTCACGCCATGATGAGAACTTTAAAATGACTCCCATCCCAGATTTCTATCTATTCGTTGCACCAAAAAACTCAAGTAACAATTGAGCTGAGGTTATTTTTAAACAAAGACAAATATTTTATTTACTAAGATACTGATACACAAAGATACACAAAACATAGATTCCATGATGATGTAAACAAATAATGTTTGGACAGATGAATCACTGCCCACACATAAGGAAAAGATGGAAAATTCCTTAGAAAAATTAAGTTTTAGTTTTAGTCCACTATTTTTACCACCATTCTGACTCCCTAATCTTTAAAATGAGTGTTTATTTGTCAAAAATTTTTCAGCCATTTCCTCGTAATTTATGTTACTAAAACGGGTTTATCAAATTATATATATTAGGATATATTATATAGAGTGTGATAAAATGTGATAGTGAAAATAGGAGTATGTTTGAGTGTGCAATTGTATAAGCGTGTGGGTGAGTGTAAAAAAAGGAGTGTTAGTGTGAGAAAGTGAGTGTAAGAGACTGAGAATGAGCAATTGAAAGAACTCAAGTGAGTGTGACCGAGTAATAGTGAGAGAATGTGTATGTGCTGGAGAAAGATACGGTACTGGTAGAAGATCAAAAGGGTGTGTGTGTGTGTGTGTTTGTGTAAGGAGAGAGAGTGTGTGTGAGAGAAAGTGAGAAACTGTATGTGAAAGAGAGAACGAATATATAGGGGAGAATACATGATAAAATTTATGAGAGAAAGTGTGTATGTCAGAGAGAGAGAGATAGAGAGAGAGAAAGAAAGGTTGTAGAAAGTTGGGAGTGTTACTTTGTGAAAGAGAGAGATAAAATATGAGAGCATGTGAAAGAGAGAGTTTTAGATATAAAATTAGATTGATAGAGAGCTAGAGCTAGCGTTTAAGCGAGAGAGAATGTTTGAGAGAAAAAGTTAGAAACAAAAATTGAGAGAGCGAGAATGAGAGAAAGAGTGGGTTTGAAAGAGAGAGTTTGAGTAAGAGAGTTTGTAAGAGAGAGATTGAGATAGAGAAAGTTTGAGTCAGAGAGTTAGAGATATAAGGAGTTTGAGAAAGAGCGTTTGGTAGCGATATAGCATTTGTGAGACAGCGTTTAAGAGATAAAATGTTCAAGAAAGAGAGAGTGGTTAAGAGAGAGAGTTTGAGTCAGAGAGTTTGGAAGAGAGAGATTGAGATAGAGAAAGTTTGAGTCAGAGAGTTAGAGATATAGGGAGTTTTAGAAAGAGCGTTTTGTAGAGATAGAGCATTTGTGAGATAGCGTTTAAGAGATAAAATTTTCGAGAAAGAGAGAGCGTTTGAGAAAGAGAGAGTGGTTGAGAGAGAGAAAGTTTGAGAGATAGTTTAAGAAAGAGAGTATAATAAAGATAATGCAAGAGAATTTGTGTGATTAAGAGTGTATTTGAGGATAGACGTATGTGAGAGAGAGAGAGTAAAAGTATGAGAGAGAGAATGAGAAAATATAATGTTAGAGAAAGTGTTTCATAAAGTGTGTGTGAAAGTGTGTGAGAGTGTGAGAGAGAATGTGAAAAGAGATGTGGTCCTCAACTATTACGGTACTATGAAATATCATTCCCTCAAAATGAATTATCAACATGGAAAGATAAGTTAACTTACTGTATTTGTAAGAATATGAAAAGTTATATGGGGTAAACAAAACATTACCTTTAAATAGTATATTCTCAAAATTAAGTGGTAAGATAAAAACATAGCATAGCTTATGAATTTTATTGTGTTACTATTTGCTAAAATGAACATCAAAACCCAATATTTGAATAAACTGAACATCAAAACACATTATTTGAAATAAATTTACCCCGAAATACTAAGATAGTTAAAATGTGTTTTTTTAACGTTATTCAAGATCATTGTATCGTCTTTTTGAGGTTTTAATACTTATCAAAACATATTTAAAAATCATTTAACTATGCACGAAACAAAACATAGACAATATTCTCACGAACTTAACAATTTAACCTTTTAATTTTCGAACTATGCTCAATATTATTGATTGAAATGCGAATAAACGAACACAACATTCCAATAAAGAACAAATATTTCCCCAGTTTAGGATCTCAATTTAGATGTGTTGTGACCAGCATCTAAATATAAATAGTAATCTAAAGAGAAAATTGTGATGAGTTCGGACCAAGAAATAAAGATTGAGCTATTATTTTGTAGCCAAAGATATATATTTTATTTAAAAAATGTACAGCAATGCGGCAAACAACGGTTACCATGGTGATTAATTTATTATTATTATTATTAGCACCGCGTCTTACTACCCGTTCGGGTTATACGCACTTACGCTAATGTGTAATGGTAGGGTGATTGTGAGATGAAATGGAGGACCTACAGTTTAACGTGGAATCCGAACCACGGTGGAGGCCTGGCATTCCCCACATTCACAAGATGTCTTGTCAGAGGTGAAGGAAGGGTTTGGTAATCAGATAAATCTTTGCCGGGACCGAGGATTGAACCCCGGCCGCCAGCATAGAAGTCTGACACCTTACCCCTAGACCGCCAGGTCACCCCATGGTGATTAAACAAAGAATTAAAGATTGAAAACTCCCCGTGAAAATCGGGTTTTCGTGGAAAACTACTTTTCCCGATATCTTGGACTCCTAACCGTTAAAATGTGTGGTTGTTTGTAAAAACCTGTTCAGTCACTTCCTCGTAATTTCTATTACTGGAAACGAGCTTATTAAATTATATGTAAGATAACAATATTTAACATGAAATAACTCGCCTTGGTGATTTAGTTGGCTAACGCGCTAGTTTCGTATTGAGCTAGACAGCCGAGGACGGGGAGGTTGAGGTTAGAATCTCGGTCGGGTGCGCTGGAGGTGGTTATCTCTAAATGGTTTTTCGCTCTCCCTCCACGCAAATGTGAGTTCACTTCCTCTAAATTCAACTTTTCTGATTCCTAATCCACTAGCGTAATTAGTACTTAGGTGTATAACTCGAATGGGTAGTAAGACGTGGTGCTAAATAAATAAATTATTGAAACATTGGAGATAAGTTATCTTATTCATAATTTCTTGCGTGGTCACATAGTCTAACGCGTCGCTTTCGTGTTATATTTTTTGTGACAGGGAGCTAGGAGCTTGTGTCTCAGTCGGGTGTACTAAGGTTGGTTTGAACCTAAATCATTCCCAATTCTTACTCCATGCATATGCACTATACTTCTCTTACAGCTTTACCTTCCTCATCCTTATTTCACTATCGTAACAAATGTACACTTAAAACCCAAACGGTTACTTAGGCCCTATCAAAAAATTAATTTTATTAATTTATGCATCGTCTCAATTTTGGATTTTCATTCCATCCAAAAAAATAAATATTCAATATCCCTTTTACGGTAATAAGTGTGTTCGATTTGATCAGATTATTTGTAGAATATGAGGGATGGGTGGGAGGGTGGTAGGAACTCTACATGACGTGGACCACAGTGTCTGATCCTTAGAAGGAAACTCGCGACTGTCACCAAGTATCTAAATCTACACTCTATTTTTCTTCTCAATCTCTTCCTACGCGTCTCGCCTCTTCCATCAACGATGTGCTTCCTGCTCTGTTCTCCTTGCAAGCACACACGGTCGTTAGTTTGGTTAATAACGATCACACAAGCTATGAGACCATTTCGTTCGTGTAAGAGAGTTATTTAACTGAGTCAATCAACCGAAAAACCTTGTGTCTGACCAAGGATTGTTAAGACCCCTTCTCAAGGTCAATAATCAAGGAAATTAGATTTAATAGTAATGATCTTAATAGAAGTATAGTTTGATTGATAGTTGTAAAATTATGTATTGATATTATTATATTTTACTAAGTTGACAAAATTGATTGAAATTGTTTAATAAAGTTTTTATTATTGCTCTGAAAATAAATTGTATCGATGACTTACGTTTTATTTTTATTGGATTTATTAGTTTAAACAGTAAAAATATTTTAATCTGATGATAGATATTTTTCAATTATATATTTGTTTAGGGTAAAACGGTTCTAACGGTACTAATGACGCTGTTTTCTAAAGAAAAATACGGAAGGCCGCAGAGCCATGAAAGGTCTGGTTCGATCTATATTATCTACCTTAAATAGGTGCTGTCATTGGGAGATTTGGGCTCTTAGCATCATCACCCACTTGAAGAAAATATACTTCCACTGCGGTATCACTAATTATAACGTCTGTTCTTTAGATTCAAACTAATAAAATAACCTTAGTCATTACAAAAACATTCGCTTTTGACCCTTATTAATTAATTAGTTTGTTTGTTTGATGAAGGATAGACTTATGTTTATCACAATTTAATAACTTCGACATTTCACGTGAAATGTCGTTGGAAAGGAGATAATTCTTCAATCATTTCATACCATATTTTAAAACTTTACAGAAATAAACGATTTTTTCAAAATCCTATCAACTCCATTTTGTCTGAGACAGTGGCTCAGCACTTTGTTAGGTGGTCCACTTAGTGATTGATCAAAGCTAAAGTTTTATTGGTTCAGTTCTCTCGGTTCCTCTGGTTCTTAAAGAAAGAACCGGTTACATTTTCTAGAATTTCAGTGGTCGACTTTTGAGTAAACAGAATAAAAATGTAATTTATATATGCAAAAATGAAATGAATGTAGTAAAAAAAACGAATAAAATGTTTTAATCCACAAATTTGGTTGTAAATTTTATATCGTCTCACTGGATGGTAGCAAAATATATTTTAGCCGTATTTCTACTTGATTTTTAACAGAGGGTAGTGTTGAAATAGGTTTAGAAGTAAACGCTGATAAAAATAAATATAGGATGATCACGCAGAGAGCACAGATTGAGTACGATAATTTATAGATTATTGCCAACAATATATACTTTGACCGAATTAATGAGTTTCCATTTTTAGTAACATGTTTAACCAGCAATAACTATATTAAATTGGAAATTAGGCAAAGAATACAGTTGGGAAATGCATGCTACTACTCGGTCAGTATGTTGTTGACATCTCGCCTGCTGTCCAGGGATGTAGAACTCAGAATTTATCAAATAAATGTTTACCGGTTGTTCTCTACGGTATAATCTACAACCTTACATATCGAAAATAAATTTATCTTGTTGGAAAACAAGGTGCTTGAGAAGATATTTGGTTCAAAAATGTATGTATATATTGGGGAGTGGAGGAGGTTAAGTAATGATAAGTTACATACTCATCACAAGGCAGTGCTAGGGTAATAAAGTCTCGTAGATTACGGTGGGAAGGACATTAAGCGTGAATGTAATAATATATATCCGTACTCAGGGTATTGACTGGTAAACCCAATGTATGATACCATTGGAAAGACCTAGACACAGATGTGAGGTTACATTAGAATGGGAAGCGGTAGGATGTTATGAGGGGGACTGGATATAACTAGCTCAATATAAGGATAGGTAGCGTAATTTTTAAGTGTGGCAATGAACTTTTGAATTCCTAATGCCTTGGAGTAATTATGTAGGTATTTAGAAAAGTCATAATAATGTCAGTTTATGATTTCTTATTAAAACCAACGTGATTTGTCTAAGAATTTATTACACTGGGTTTAATTATTTTATGGGCCATGTAAGTATGTAACAGTGCGTTTAGAAGTTATATGAAAAATACCAGAACAGACTAAGATACGTTTATCTTCTCCGGTGGTAGAATTTAAAATTAATTTACCTTTTTTCTCCACATTTCAGAGTCCTACTGTATGTCGATGCTACGTTCATATTTTCTCAAAGAGGGATTTGTAAGAAGGGGTTGAAATTTAATTTAAATTTAATATAATTTGTGTGATGAGGATGGAAAATTATTTAGGAAAACTTTTTTTTTATTTACCAGATCGGGGCTCAAGCCCCAATATCCTCATCACATGTAATTCAGTCCAATTCAAGAGCAATGCCCTAGAATATGTATACCCAACCCGTAGATTTCGGGCAACATTTTGCCCACAAGAGAATTTAAAATGCTTGCCAGGTCATCCATCTCTCATTGAAAACTAGAATGAATTATACCAACTTCTGGAAGTTAGTCTTATCTGACCAGCACCTTATTCTAAAACGCATATATTTAAGTTGAGTATATGTTTTGGTTTTACCTACTTAAACGGATCAGGGTTTTAACCATGAAAATACTGAAATTAAAGTATAGGTCATCATTAACTGATAGACATTTAAATGACTATGAGAGTGTCTCTTACCAAATACACTTCTAACTACAATATGCTGTTAATGAATCAAAAAGCCGGAGCTATCATTTATGCATTTTAGTGAGGATAACACCATTTAGATTTCATATTCTGAAAATTTAAAAATGACACCTGGACAAGGGAATCTAACCGGGGACCTTCGCTTAGTATGTCAATGCTCTTACCACTGAGCTATCCAGGATTCATCCCGTGCCCATGGTCATTCTTCACTCTTCACTCATAGTTTTAGGCAGAGTCTATGATGGACGTGTGAAAGTCATCACCTTATAAATATGTGATTATATAAGATCACAACCATCAGACAACGAAGCCACACGGGTTCGATTCCCGTGTCCAGGTGTCATTTTTCAATTTTCAGAATATGATACAATATGCTGTGCCAAGTATCACATTGAACTCTGTTTGAATGAACTATTTTCAGAGCTGTTAGATAAAGATTTTATGATTTTTTTTAAACTGAATTGAATTTTGTATTCTGTTTGAATGAACTATTTTCAGATCTGTTAGATAAAGATTTTATGATTTTTTTTAAACTAAATTGAATTTTGTAGTGATTTAAATTTTGAATTTCATGCCATTTTTGTATTGTTGTTTTGTACATGTTCATGATTCATTAACACTTAAATGGTAAACTCCGTAATTTTCTTTAGTACAGTAAGAAGATTTCCTCACACTGACATGTAGGCCTACACTTAGATAGTTTAGTAGTAGTTAGGTAAGGTTTACTAAATTTTGTTTTTAAACATTCACGTTGCAAAATTTTACATTTTATGTTAACCTCAGACACACAAAATGTTGCAAAAGTTTCCCTCAATCCAGTCAAGGTTGGACAGGTTTTGGCCTATACCAGTGGTTCCCAAACTTTCTTGACTCGCGAACTCCTTTCACAAACAACTGATTTGCACAAACCCCCTGGTAAATATCCATAGCCAAGCACTTAATTTTATACCACATTTTTATGAAATTTAGTTATTAATTGTAATCAATTTTTTTAATATGTTTAAATTAACCTACTATAGCTCCGGTAGGTACTTTGGAAGACCCCACCAAATATAATGGAATAATATTAAAACTACTTAAGTTCAAGTTCAAATAATTATACATTTATTTAAAAAATTAAAAGTGAAATTAAATAAGTAAAGAACTGTAGTAACATTTTCTTATCTTCACTGTCACAATATATATCATATTTCACATGTTGTTTAAAGTGGTACTGGAAATTGATGCTTTTACATAAATGAAATAGCCTCGTTTAATCACAAAATCCCATGACAATCTAAGTTTCAAAACTGTTTACAAGTTTTAACCGTTATTCACCTCTTCACGTGACTTAGTGAGAAGGGTGCGCTTGCTTTGGATGGAACAGAGCTTTAAAGTCAGGAACCACAGACGATAATGAAGTCTCAAGACACTTTCAGTACTGAGCCTGTTTTTTTATTTCTTTTAAATAGGAATATGAAGAAAAATATTTTTCTCTCAAATACTTAGAAGAAAATGTTACCAAACCTGTAATAGCTTTATTCACTAACACTGGGAAATCCTCCTTAAAACTTAATCAGAAACCAATTAATGACAAAGATTTATATTTCTTATTTAATTCAAAATCAGTTGAAATTTCAATGAGCTGCCCTTTTTCGCTCATGCCTAATCAGATGGATTACAAAACTGCTCTCTCTTACAGGCGATTATGAATCCAATTTTTATAATTGGACATTGCTGGGAAATATTTTCTGAAGGTTTTTCCAAGTCCCTTCAAGTGTTCTATAACCACGTTCTTAACATTTTATTCCAAAGAAAGATGATTTTCTACCATAAAGTCGTGAAAGGTATCAAAGCACTCAGTTTGATTGCTAATTAAATATGTTTTCCATATTTATTTATTTTATTGATCATTCGTTAAAGTCTTGTACAGTAAAAATTTTGATATTTGACCCCTGATGCGATAGATTTTAACTGTTCGTTTTTTAGGAAATGTATGCCAAATAGACTAAAGCCTGGAGCCACATTTGATCTTGCATGAACTTTTCTTTGTGAAATGGATAGTTAGTAAGAAAAATGAAAACTTAGTGTTTAAGTTCAAACAACATTGTAAGAGTTCTACCTCAAGATAACTATCCGACCTCAGTGTGAAATAGTAAACAGTTGTTATTGCTACCCGCTTCCTCACAAAGTGCTGAAAAAATACGCCATGGCAAAAATATTTTGATGGACTCCTTGGAATATTTTGTGAACCCCCAGGGGGTTGACGAACCACAGTTTGGGAACTGCTGGCCTAGACCATCTGCTAAAATAAAGCGCTTAAAAACTCTTCACTTGTACTGTATGGAACGCTAACACAAGGTTAATAACAGGTAGTATGCACAAAAGGACTCTAACTTAAATTGAAGTGCTTATCCCGGATGCACTTAAATAATACTAGTTCATGTATTATAATTAATTTTATAATTTCATGATAAGTCTTTTTTCACTTTACTTCCATTACTGTTTCCAGCATATAGCTTGGGTCAGTTTTCATAATAAATCTAATAACACAAAATATAATTTTTATTCTTCTTAAGTCAACAACCTTAAAGTTGATTTGATGTGATATCTATCCATATGGATCAGGTAGTGCACTCAGCTCCTCAGATGGTTAGTGCTGCCTGCACCATCTGGTATACATCCCATGTACTAGGGGTGTTTAGGAAGTGTGGTGGTTCTCTGTTGCCTTACACACTGAATTTATATGAGCCAGCTCAAAATGGTTTACCAATTTTACCAGAAAGGTATTTTCATATACCCTTTAGGTTTATTTTATATTCCACAATAGACATAGGACCTACCTACGGCTTTACTTCCCATCTGAAGGACGTTAGGCTACGGATTTTTATCGCTCAAGAGAAATATGTCAACCTCATCTGGGTTTGAACTCACAAACATAGGGTCTTGAGGCGGGCAATTTACGCCAAAATAACTGAGGTCAACATATGAATTTTATAATGTATATAATAAGCATAAACCTAACCTAACCTTTGTTATTTATCCATGCAACACGAGAATACATTGTATCAGCCCCACTTTCTTCATTAATTTACTATCAATAACCCAGGTTCACCTTTAACATCAATGTATATCATAATAATTATATCCTCCAATATTTATTTTTATTTTGTTATATATATCCATTTTCCTGACAAATTCTTAGGCAGGATTTTGTGCGCTTTGGATTCAGGCAAAATTGTGAAAATATATCGATGCCCTCTATTTGAAGAGCTTAAAGTTGAGTTATCAATATCCATTCAGCCCCCCTTTGGGTAAAAACAATGTTCTATTATAAAAAACTACAAAAGTCGTATTAGTCTTGTAACAGTTGCTTAAAGAGTTTCACTATACTAATTAAAGTAGCATATATTTAATATGAACATTTAAATTGGTTGTTTAAAAAAGGTTTGATGATTTCTAAGAAGAAAATTTATCAAAATCTGCTACGATGAATTTTAAAAACAAATTTTTAATCAATCTTTTAAGGCGATACATATTTAATAAATTCTTATTAATAATATTAAAGGTTAGTCAACATTAATAATAATACTAGTAAGAAAAAATAGTATATTATAAAATACAATGGGAATATATTATATAATTGAAAATATGTATGTAATTGATATACAATGTATAAAAGCGATATAACATTTTAATTAACTTTGTAAGGCAATTAATTACATACGAGTAAATTTAGCAAGACTAAATCAATTTTACACAAAAAATTTGAACTATACAACTAGACTTAAGATTTAAAGTAATCGTGAAGAACAATTTAAGACATGATAATAATAAAACATCTAAGTTTATATATAATTTGACAAACTCAAATATTATATTTTAAAAAATCCATGATATTAGCCTGCAAACTGACCGAGTGGCTAGCGTACATGTATGTTGGAGAAGATAGTGCCATATAAAATGTTAAAGTCAAATAAAATTATAAGACTGCAGTATACACAATTTAGTTTTATATAACGTCATCGTTGGATGATACTAGAATGGACTATGTATAATTGATGGAGGGGAAAAAAGGGGGGGTTAACATGTATTTAAATGTTAGTAAAAATAAAAAGTATAGAATTTTTAAGAATGTATATTTTCTTATCTGATTTCAGACCCTTACTACCAAACTAGTTTTAATAGCCGGCTGGCATTATCCTCAGGTCCAGTGAACTGATATTAGTGATGAGTCACAAGTCTTATTTGTCAAAATAACACTAACTTATCATTACGTTCCTTAACACAAACATTTCAAAAAACTTCTTAACCATTCTATTATAATACAATTAAAATAAGATGTTTTGTTTTAACCTTTCAAACGCCATTATTATGATTATATTATATATATTTAACTTGTACTTTTTGAACAACTGGTTATAGCTCAACAACTTACTAAAAGGATAAATTATAAAATAGACAAAACTATTTACCCTTCCCATTATTTCACTTGCTTTGGTGGCCACATAGTCAGAGGTGTCTTTTTTCACTACAGATTAGACCACCGATGACCGGGAGATCGAAGTTTGAATCCCGATCAGTTACACTTAGGATGATTTTCCAAAATTGTTTCACAATCTCCCTCCAAGAAAATATGGGTACATTTCTTCTAAACTTAGCCTTAATATTTCCTAACACATTAGCGTAGTTAGTACATATGAGTATAAGCCGAACGGTTCGTTTGACGAGGTGCTAGAAATATATATATTTCCCTACAGTGAAAGAGAAAACGTCAAATTGATTATTCCTATTTTTTAATATATTTTTGCTGTTGTTGGAAATATAGCCTTTGACTCTTCAACTTAGTTGACAAACGTATCACCAAAGGAGTCAAAGTGTTGGATATGAATTTTAATATAAAACTTTGCTATAATCTTGTTTTAAATAGCAAAGAACCAAATTTCTCTTAAATCTGCAATATTTATATTCTTGATTCATACAACACAAGCCGATGAACGATAGTTTGTTTTGATGTCATCGTGGAATCATACGTCTCAGCCCCCTAAAACTTGGCAACGTTCTAGTTGTACCTTAAGAACCACCTCAACCATTTATCTTCTTGTCACACACAGAGCTCCCCAATTTATAGCATTGGTCTAGTTTTCCGTCTCAAACAAACGTTGGTCAGGCTACAACCCTTTCTTAAAAACACTTTTCCCACACTCAGCAGTTTCGCACCAGATTTCGGATGACAATACGTTTGTAGTCGAGAAACATGACCACAACAATAGATATCCCTACTATATAAAAAAAAGTGAAGAATGTGAAGAAGTAGGTGACAAAAGATTACTTGCAGTTGTATTTCCCACGTGGTCACTTTCATGCTCAGATCCAAAACCTATATTTTGGGGTTGAAAAGAGTTGGACTGGACAATACGTGATATGGTGCAAAAGAAGATCTTTGCTATCTTCTTTTAACTGAGCGTTGGTCGAAGACTATTGTATGTTGGCGATTTAGAGAGTATTTTTCTCCTGTCAATGGAACATTTCTTGAATCGTGTGGAGAAATAAGAATTAACATGTTCCAAACTGCAAAAAAATACTGACGAAAAATTTATTTTAGATTATTTTCAGGATAGGTTATAAGATCATTAGACAAGTTTATGTGTTATAATTTCTCTATTTTTCTCATTAAGCATGATGAGTAAAAAGCTAGTGTGTACAGGACACCTTAAAAATATGTAACAATCCAAAACTAGAACACTATTAATGATACTCTTTGATGCCTACGAGGCATTTTCACTTTTTCTTGGAACATTTTTCATTTGTAATAAATTAGGTATATTGACTAGTCAAAAGTGTTTAAAACCGTCTATACATAAGAGTAAGATTTTTTATAAAGCAAAACAGACATTGCAAAGTAGCAAAAATAGCGTTTGTCTCATTAGAGAGTTTTCAATCGTGGTATTATTGTATAAAACTATGGGTAAATATGTTTCTTCGTCATTTAATATACAATATAAATATACTTTAGTTTTAATCAAGTTAAAGGTATAACTGATGTTTATATTATGTTGACTCAAACATTAACGTCAGCGTCCAGAACTTATATTTTCTCGTTAATGAGACGAATTCATACACAACCAATAAATTGCCTTTGGTACCACCATCAAAACTTGCAGTCAACTTATTAAACCACTCAACTACATAATTACTCTAATTTTTTTCCACCGTCTCTTACTACCCGTCCAGAATATCCCATTTTAATTACATAAATCAGTTGGAAATTAGGAAGTCTAGCGTAAAAGAATTGTATCCACATTTTCATGGAAGGCTAGTGTGAAAACCATTTAGGAAATAAAGTTCTCAATTGACCCAACTGGGACTCAAACCCCAACCTCCCTGTCACCTAAAAACAATACTGGATAAGCTTGACATTTAGTTCACGTACCACCGAAACAATTGACCCAGTTACGGTTTAAAATATTCTTATATCCTAAAGGTTTTACTATATTTTACAAGTCAGAAAAATAATTGTTATTTAGACCTTATAATATTTTCCGATTTCGAAACTCAGAACAAATGATAAATTTATTGTTTACTCACAGCAGGGGGGAGACTTAAAAAAAAATTGACATCTTAACAAGCGATTTCACAAAAGTTTGCACACGGAAAAACAGCTCAATCAATTCATTTGTCAAAACAACCCAAACGAAAAATGACCGTGTATTTGCTACCGTTGTTTTTACCTTGACCAACGGTGTTGGATCATTGCTAGAAACACCCCTTGTGTGGTCTGTGAGTTATGCCGGTCAGCGGGGGTGGGTTAGGGTCGTGGTCAGTAGGTGGTCAGCCAGTATCGAGGTAGATCTGGAAAGTTTTCAAACCCTTCATCGATCGACGTCTCCCAGAGGAATTTGTTTTGATAACATCGCTCCTACCGAAATGGTTGGGGAAGCGGTTACAAAACCTTGAGCCTGTGTTGCACTAAAATGCTGCAGTAGCCACGTCTAGTAGCCTTCAAGCAGCTTAGTGATACAGCTAGGTCGTCAATCGCATGCCCAACTAGACACTGAAAATAGTCGCGGCAACTTGATCTGAACATATTTAATCCTACTAGTATGTCCAACTAATGATTGAAAATAATAGCAGCTACTTTAAAGATTTAATCCATGGTGACTTAACCTAGTCACTGGTACTAATATCGTAGGACAGTCAATTCGCGTCCGCATCATTTCAGTAGCCACTAAGATCCGTGAAGTTGGCGGCAACAAAAACAGCACAAATTATAAGACCTATACCAATACTTATTGCTGAATTTGTGCCACAATAATATATTAGTAAGCACTCAGAGTTTTTTTGGTGGATTCACGAAAACTACGATGGCACAAATTATGTGGATAGTATAATCTTGTGGCACAAATTCAGCACTAAATATTGGCGTTGGCTTCGGAATTTGTGCCGTTATGGGTGCTGCCAGCAGCATTCACTGTTCTTTTGTGTTTTCACTAAAACTACAGTGCCAAAAATTATCGGGATAAGATATTCTTGTGGCACAAATTTAGAACTAATTTTGGCATAGGTTTCAGAATTTGTGCCGTTATGGGTAATGCTACGTGAAATTGGCAGCACCCAGAGGTTTTTTTTTACAAAAAAACTATAGTGGCACAAATTATGAGATTAGGCTATTTTTGTGGCACAAATTTAGCACTAAATATTGGTATAGGTCTTATAATTTGTGCCATTTGAGGAATCATTGGACACATCAATTGAAAAATATATCTGAAGAAATGCAGGGGAGGACGATTTCATCAAGTTGTATTGTGAACTGATACATTTGGGATGAAAACACACTGAGATCAACATAAAGAGTTGCATAATAGTTGTCGTAAAACGTTTAGACGATTACCTATACACGACATTTTTGGATATGTGTACTGACCAAACTGGTCTACTCGCCACGACTATAAGTAGAGATAGTAGCAACGTATGACAGGCCTGTATCAACTAATAAGAAGAGGCAACAAGTAGCGGCAAGTAAAGTCACCTCGTGTGACACAGGCTTAGGGGTCTGACCTTGGAAATTATTGAGTCATTGTGAAGCCTGGTTTGACTCAAAACTGTACCATTTTTGAATTGAAATGAAAAATCAGGTGGGATTATTGTAATTTGAGAATGAAAACTGTATCCCCCGTAACACACATTGTAAATTTTACCATTTCCCCAACGTGACGCTTTAATTACTTCAATTGCAGTCTGATTTCGCTACACAGTTTTGGTGGAGCTAAATTCCTAAGCCAAATAATAGGATCACTAACCTTTAATTTAAGGACATATCAGAGTAGACCCAGAGTATCCAATAAATAAATAAAAATTGAGTTATGTATGAACAATTTCCTGAATTAAATTGTGCTAATTTGAAGTAAATTGCAGCTTAATCCCGCCGGCTTGGTGTTGAGCCAAAAGGGCATACGGTGGCTTCTATAATTAGCTCATAAAGAGGAAGACAGAGCTCAAATATGTTACCAAAAATGTCATCCGATTTGGAGGGAGCTATCATGATCGACATATATGACCAAAATCAAATCATTAACTTTGAAGCTTGCAGCCATAAGGATTCAACAACTAATACTATCAGGGTCAACAAAGGGTAACACCAGTTAGTCAAATACCTAAACGTAAGTACAGAGCTAGCTAATCAAAGTCCATAAAGATAGCAAATCTATTTGAGAAACTCACCATCCTCCCAGCTACCAACGTCTCAGAAAACCTGTCAACTAACGCTAAAGCCCAGTTGCAGAATACATTTAGAAAATCAACCCAATAGTTCCCTGCTAAGATTCGATCCTCAAACTCTCCACTGTCAGTAAATCATACTATTGTGATACTAATTTCATAGACCACATGACCATTAGTGCATGATGATACGGACCTAATGGTGTCATATTGAGATTGAAATTGCTTTCGTCAATGTCGATTACGATAACAGTGTGGTCATCTTTAGCAATAAAGCTGCGTATTAAATAGGAACAAGCCCATTTTAATCCATTCCACACTCCCCAAATTAAATTATTAATAATATTATGAAGGTGTGAAGCAGATTCCCTGAAACAGTTCGTTACATTGTAGCCTTTTATTTGTTGGTGAGAAATTCTGACAACAAAATTATTATCTTTCCCGTCCCATAAAAAAGGCAGGTTCGTGTTTACGGTACTTTGGTTGCTTTTAAATGTATATCAAATTACCTGTACACTCAGATCCAAAACTAGATGAACACCATAAAAAATATATCTTAAGAATCTACAAGAGAGACCAATTTTATTTATATTTAGAAACTCAAGCCACACTGCAATGTTATGGTAAGGTAAAGAGGCTAGTCAAAAGCTTACTTAAATATTAATAACCTTGATTATTGTTATTATAACCTAGTGCATTTAGTGTAGACGTTTTTATTAGTTCATTCAGCCCCAAGGCTATTAAAAACTTATATTAATGGATAGAGGTTGAAAGGAATAACTTAGAGAAAATGCATCCGTATTTGTGTGAAGAAAGAAAGGTGAAATTAAAATTGTTAAACCACTTCCAGTGTACCCCGGGTGAGATTCGAATCCCTACTTTTCCATTACCAACAACTCAGTATTTTTTCAAGACTGACACCTCATACATTGAGATCACCGTTAAAAGGTGATGCAAATAATAGAATTCTTCAAAAATCAAGGTGATGAAACTTGGGCATTACTTATATATTATATTTGTGTGAATTGCGTCTTATTATGTATTTGCATAGCTACACTAGTAGGGTAAAGCTGAAGACAATATAGTTTAGAGGAAGTACACCAGCAAGTATATAAATGATCGTGAAACAATTTAGGCAAAATCACTTTAGTACACCCGGCATAGATTTGAAACAGGATCTCCCTGTTACTGATTAACACGATTGTTTGAGACTGTCACATTCTCTCGCGTGTCCGTTGGTGAGGGTATTAGTGGTTAAACTCTGAAGATTTGTGAAACGAAATAATATACATTGAGGCTTAAACATGATGTAAAAATGGAAAAACACATTGCACCAAAGAGCATAAATGAAATAATATACACTTTTACATACACAATGAAAAGAGGAACATCTCTGTCCTCCAAAGAACATTACAATCAATTCACAATTTCAAAGTAACTCAATGAAAAAATTATTTCCTTATATCTTGGAGACTAGTAGTTTTATCCTAAATGTTATTTCGGTTGTCAACATCCCTTTTTCTCAACTAATACAAAGCCTACAGCGATAAATAAGGTATCAGTGGATAATTTTTTTTTTATCGGCTTCTGACAGTTGCATACTCAGTTTACGTTAAATCTCTCCGTCAAAGACAAGCTTAATAACTGGTCAATATATATTTAAGTTAAAAAGATTTTTATTTTTAATAGTACTACAACTATATAATGATATGTAATTTCATATTTTAAATAGTTATCTAGAAATGAAAAAAAAATTGAAGTTATCCCTTAAGAAAAACACCCTAAATGTCATTTTCAAGGGGAAATGAGAGTTACAATTTTGTTTGTAATGTTAAACCGTGCCTAAATACGAAATTTAATACAATGCGTAAGAGTTATTTAAGGGGAAGATCGAGTCTATTTCTTTTTTCTTGTCAGTAAACTATTCTTAATTTTAAGGTTTGTTATATAATTTTAAAAGAATCATCCAGGGAACCTTATTGAATCCTTATATATAAAGTTTTGGCCCTATAGGTAGAATGGTTTAAGCTTTAAGCAAAGATCCAGGAACATAAAGAGACCGAATTGAGAAAACAACTTTTTCAGTTTATGGAGTTCAATAATGATCAAAATCCCGAATTTGATTTCTAGACGATCACAGTACTTCTCTATCCGAATGATTGAGAGAAAGTAAAAAAGGGGAGGAACAAAACACTTGTTATCTTGGGCTATATTCTCACATGCGTGCATTGATTCCCCCTTAATCTATGACCTTAAGCTGTCTCAAAGAGGATTAATTTTGAAATGATTGAGACTGAACTACACTGCATATTAATTAAGAAAAGGGTTTATATTTGACTGCAACAGAATGTACATCTTAAGTCAACAAACAAGAAGTAAATTACTGGCTAAGACGTTTTACTAAGGGGCAAACACATTCCTTTGAATGTAGTTCCTGTTTAATTACTGTAGTTAGACCAATTTTTGGTCTCACTTTCAGGTTTCATAAATGACAATTTAATTGCTTTGGACTAAAATTTGTTCACAAGTAAAAGAATTCCTATAATATAATATGACACAAAAATGTAGTTAATATAATACGCAGATAATAGGTGGATAATTTAATTTAGTCAAATATAGGCCTACCTAAACAAATTGGATGCTAGTTAGTAATAATTAATCACATTTTCTAAAATATGATTTTGCTTTCATTTATTAAAATAACGAATTATGTAGTAGCATTGATTTTAAATTATAGCTTTTACTGATTTTATACGTTCAAGAACCATTTGACAAATTCCTTAATGTTTAATAATAAAAAATCCATGGGTCTCCAAACACTAAATTACTATCAGGAAAATGGAATTTATATAATTTAGCTATCCACATCACGGATCAATAACTTATTTTAGTAAATAATACTTAATTAACATATATACTAAAGTATCATCTAAAGCTAATGTAAAAAATATCCTTCAAGATATAGACCATCCGATAAAATATAAAAATAAATAGAATACTTCTACGATGATTAGTAACAAAGTTGCAGATTATTTCCCTTAAAATAAAAGTAACACACTTCGGTGGTCAAATGTTACTAACCAATTTGAGAATATCCATGTTTAGATCCTGGTGAAATTTAAATTTTTTCTGTAATTTGTGCTAAGGTATTTGGTGATTTTAATTTTTGGCAAGGTCTTTTACTTCTCGGCCAGGCTAGACGCATATTTTCCCTAATTAGGTGGGAGAAAACTAAGGTTTTAGAGGAAATGTACCAATACTCGCGTCAAAATAGGATGAAAAGACATTTAGGGAAAACTTCCTTGCTACACCCAGACGGTATCTGAACACCAGCATCCCCGTTTCTTTACTCCGCATTAGAGTTTTAGACGGAAAATTTTCCCTGGATATAAATGCCAACATTTTTACTCAAGATTAATTTCTCCTAAGAGCGTTATCACCTGAAATGTCATCGAATGAGCTTTGGTGCTTGCATGGTCTAACGCACGACTCTATCAATAGATTAGACTGCTTATGGTAGGGAGATCGGTGTTTGATCTTGGTCGGTTGCACGGAGGGAGGTTTTTCCTAAATAATTTTCCACTCTCATGGATGCAATTTATCTAAATTCAACCTTCCTCATCCCTAACACTTTAGCGTAATTAGTACACGGGCGTAAATCCCGAACGGGTAGCAAGATGCGGTGATAAAAATAAGTATTAAAGAAACAAATTAATGCGAATCCTTGTAGACTCGTTTTTTAATCATACCTCAATTTTTTTTCATCAATAAGTTAACTAAAATAGTTTTAAGTCTGTCCTGACATTTGTCTCCCCCTCCTCTTAATCCTCCGTGCCTCTTAACTACCCCTCCCCAACACTGTTTCCCTTACCTCCTTCGTATAACCCACTCTCCTCTAAGAGTCTTAACACAATATATTTTAATGTATAACAGGCTCTGGGTGCCAACTCTATAATTTAACCTCTCCACCACAAGCCGCCACCTCAGAAAATGTTCATCTCTAGTCCACATGCACACTGGTATGGGTAGATTTGATGTTTGAGGTTTATTATAAAAGATCTTTTAAATTCACTTAAATTAGCACATTTTAATATTAAGCTTTTATAAATATACCAGTTTTTAAGCCCGTATTGCACTTATATACATGAAAGACTAGGTGTCACCCTCACAATATACTTGACTGCTAGGTGGCCTGGCGGTCTAGGGGTAAGGTGTCAGACTTCTATGCTGGCGGCCGGGGTTCAATCCTCGGTCCCGGCATAGATTTATCTGATTACCAAACCCTTCCTTCACCTCTGACAAGACATCTTGTGAATATGGGGAATGCCAGGCCTCCACCGTCGTTCGGATTTCATGTTAAACTGTAAGTCCTCCATTTCATCTCACAATCACCCTACCATTACACATTAACGTAAGTGCGTATAACCCAATAATAATAATAATAATAATGCTAATAATAATAATACTTGACTGCCTATGATGGGGTGATCGGGATTCGAATCCTGGTCAGGTGTATTGAGGGTGTGTTTTCCTAAATTATGTTCCACTTTCCCTCAACGCAAATGCGGGTATATTCCTTCTAAAATTCAACTTTTCTCACCCCTAATAAATAAACATACATACATGAATACAAATTCAACCAAACTATTAACACAGGCCACTATATTATAATTTGCAATTTCTTTTTTAGATTTTAGATTGGATTTTAATTTCAAGGTTCTTCTTGAATTTGAAATGCAAATAGCATGTTGACGAATTAAAATGAAAAATATATCAGGTTTATATTTTTATTATTTTCTATTTTGATCAATTTTAAAAATTTAAAGATTAGTGCACCTCTTGAGTGGTTCCTCTACAATTTCACCAAATCTCAGGTTTCTATCTTATTGAGAAGTAGGCCTACTAAATATTTTCTGTGAATATATACATAAATAAATACAGATATCATTATACTTATATTTATATATTTAAATAGCTATATACCTCGTTTTAAATGTTAAGGTTATATCTTCATAACTATATACCTACTTGTTCTATAATCAAACATCTACTCAGTGAATCGTATATTTTAGATCATAGATTTCATTCAAATAAAGTTGATACTTATTTTATTTATGACCACGCATTTAAATTTCTTTAGGTGTTTTCTTAGATTATTATTTTTGGGCTTATCAAAAAATTATTAGGGAAGGAAAAGGATTTAGTTTGTGCTTCATGCTCATGAGAGTTACTTCATTTATACTTCATCTAAGAAGCAATGTATCTTCTACTTCCTGTGTCATTGTAACAATCTAATTCATGACAATTTATATCCCTTTCATAAAGATACCCTTTCTTTTATTACTATAAGACCGTGGCTATAAAACATGATAAGGTAGGTAGAAAAATATACATCGAGAGGTGAAAAAAAACCTAATATTAAAGTTAACTTATGTCTTCATTGTATCTGCCGAATTCTTATTAAAGCCAACATCTTCGTCGGTGTTTCTTCCCCGTTGTCTCCTCATCCTCCCACTCCCACTTGATACCTTCTTGAACATCTTGTTACCATCCACGCGTTTGTTGGAGTTCGTTAAGGAAACACTTTTTGGGTGTTAATAATTCAGGACACGAAAAAGGCAGTCCGTTTCGCGCCGGCGGTCACTTTTTGGTGAGAGCGGTGTTCACATCTCTTCCAACTTGTTAGAGCTTGTGTCCAAGCGGTAGAGATAGTGCATCAGGTTGAGTCATGTCTCAAACCAATCTTCCAAGATAGAGAGCTTATTGACAAAACATATACTTATCAACTTGAGTTTGTGTCCATTTTTAATTAAAATATTTGATACTTGTGGCTAGGAGTTAGGAAAATGTACCCATTTATGTCTCTTACAACTCATCCTAGACATCAAACAAGGATGTATCATACTCCTTGAGCCTGGCTGAGTCCATCAACGCTGGGACTCGCTAACATACATGCTCAGTGTTAGAAGCATTTCCAAATGTGAAGTTGTTAAACTACTTACGTTTAAAATGTTCGTCGTAAAGGAATAATTGTAATCGTAATGGAGATTTGGTATAATCTCTTTATGAGGTAGGATTATAATAAGAGTGGAGTGGGTAGCTACCTAAACTTAGCCTTGTGTACGCTGGTCGATCGACTGGAGATGAATAACTGTGTCCTCTCACTAGTGACACCATGTTTAAAATAAGTTTTGTGTGTATTTGCATCTCGAAAACTTAGATATCACCATTTAAAATACTTATCAATAGTTTTTAAATTAAAAAGCCACCTTTAACTTTAATGAAACAGGGTTTGTAAATCTAATTGGGATGGATAATGCAAATAAAATAATATGTTGTGTAAGATTTTAGACTAAAAATATATTTTATAAACCACATACCAAAAATATAGTGTTACAATATGTTAAGAATGTCCATAATCTTTGGTAGAGGATGTCCATTGAATTATATACCATAGGCCCTGAATGGATCTACACTTGACTCACCTCCGCTTCACCTGACGTTTGTAGTATATGACAAGGACATCTCTTGTGATAGTCAAGCAATAATCTGTTAGCTAAGTACAGCTTCACTTGTCATGGCATCTATTCTTAATTGCAGATGTGTCCTGATGGAGTTGATCATCTTCTCATCGCTGACCAACCCACAAATTTCCTGGAAATATTAGAGGTGGTAAAGGAAGGTAATTCTCGGTTATATGTTACAGCCTAGTTTTAAGTAGCTCTGTAGTAGGTGTTTCACTAATTATTCCTAGTTATATGCACTGTTTCTATCAACAAAGTTATTCACTACCAGCATGAAAGAATCCCAAGCCTTTTTTTTCCATCTCCACGGAGAATCCGCTCAAGATGTTCATCCTTAATAAGTTATAGTATTTTGGGGTCATTGAAAACACCTTCTTTTAGTTTTGTCTCACTAAGACTAGGAAGATTTTCTCGAAGGTAGTTGAAAGAAGATCTATCTGGATACATCATCTTTACAAAAAAAATCCTTAGACCCAACTTTATGTGCAAGGGTGGCAACAAGAGTTTACTCAGCTCAACTATCGGAATGTAGTTCACAATATTTATCTCTGCTTCGAGTGATTTTCTTGAAGTCAGATTTTCATTGTGTAATGAGATGCCCGTGCTCTACCATTATATTAAAAAAGGAAAGAGCAAAATCTGATGTACCCTTTTAGTAATCTAAGCAGGATTGCAATACGTTTTAAGTTATTATAGAGTTCCTATTAGAAATAATTGCAATTGAGGGATCCAAAGTACAGATTCATATTGTCATATGATTATTTCATATTAACTACATTGCCTAGATGGATTGATGATTGAGTCACTGTACAAAAGAACTGTTTAATTTATAAAAACTATAAACATTCTACCCGATTGAGGGCTGTTATCGCTTATGTGTGACTGCATTAATCCAATAATTTCAGTGCAATTGACAAGGCTATTTGCAATCTTAAAAAAAATAGTTAAATCCTTATGACACCTAAAGTTCTTCTTTAATTTTGGATATATCAAGTCATTTAATTCCTCCTTTGGGACTCTTTCGATTGATAGCTTGAAATGAAGTCAAGGTCAGTTTATGTTAAGCACTCAGGTGTCTTCTCTTGGTAATCTTCAATATCATCTTAAAAATTAATGTAAATTGTGATAGTGGGACAGGAATCGGGAGTACTTCACCGCGGGTCTCTGGTTAACTAACTAATAAAATATTTAGGTGAATCATGGTAGTAAATTTTTATTTTTTAATATTTCTTGGTGAAAAGGTGGTGCCATGCTAAAGTCACTATCGGTTAAATGATTTGTTAAGTCTACCATATTATAATATCACCTAAATAGATTGAGTGGCATTTATTGTGCAAACAACTGCGGAGATTCTAAGCTCAAGTATCGTCAAATATGAGGACTGAAGAGCCTAACATTTGCCATGGTCTTCACTCTATGAACCAAAATAAAATGCATATGCTTTTTTTTACTATTGGAGTAATAAAATGCTTCTGTGATGCAACTGTAACTTCAGCACATATACTTAATACTCAACATTCAAGTTAATACTTACTTTGAATGACATGATGGGTATTTTGGATACATATATAAGTATACAATACTAAACTACGACCCAAAAACTACTGTAGCATAGGGAAAATACATTATAAATTATATGACTTCACCTATACGTATACGTTAAAGTAGATATAAATAGATACTTAGAGGGTTGAGAGTCAAATCTTATAATGCAAGTCACGTAATTAAATACGTGTATATGTGAAAAACCAAAAACAGACAGCGGTTTTTATTGATGATCTTATAAATCTTCAACATATTATACCTAGGGACACCAACTTTTCGCGAGCAGTGTTTTCACGAAATGTTTGAAAAATCCATTTCGAAAGCGCTAAAACTTGTTCCAAATTCAAATAAATCCTTATTACGTATTTTAGAGTTCATGAAATAAAACGATTAATGTATCTATACGCTAAGTCGAAGTTTTTTCATGAAATCTTTTATTATTCGTATTTTAAAATGAAATTCATATTTTCTAGTCAAGAATCCGTTTGTTCGTTAACACGCAAATAACATTAACATCCATGTTGATTGCCGTAAAATTAATACTGTAGCGGTCAAGGTCAAATCCACACAGCCTTTACCATCGATGTCAACAAATATCAAAACTTAGTCGATAGATACGCAATGAACTCGCATATATCGATCGTAATTTTATTTTCTTCTATGTAGACTTAAAAATAGTATAACCTAAAATCCATACGTTTATTGTATTTTGTTTCAAATCTAATGATATAATATGTATTATCTATTTATTTGATAGTTTAAAAGTAATCATAAACTATTTTATTCAATGGATTATTAAATAAGACGTTATTTATATTCCCTTTCAGACAAAAAAATATCGATATACGAATGGTATTCTTATCTTTGGTTCTCTGTGATCTTTGTATGCCCTGGAGTTTCTAGCTTCCTTTGCGATTTCATTGTATCTTTGTTTGTTATTGTGAGTTAGAATATTGTATTTGTCTATATTTATGGTTTAGTTTTCTATTATATTCGTAAAAAATACAATGGTTAAAAAAACTGTTTTTCGTGATTTTTCCAGATGATATAAAACCATTTTTACGACGAAATTTTTGTTTATCTGAGAATTTTTATGATGAAATTCAAAATTTTTGTGACGAAATTTTAAATATATATTTACCATAATGTATGGTTTCTAAATGTAGCTCTAATTATAACTCTAATTAAAAAGCATGAGGTGTATATGTGTAAAGAGGTGGGGTGTAGAGATTAAGGAGTGGGGGACCTAAGTAATAAAGTATCAATATCCAAATAATTTATGCATTAAATTTTAAACAACTCACAGTGAAATTAATGCAAAATTTCATAAGGTACAGATTGATTTATTTATGAAGGAACTTTTTTCACAATTTTAAAAATTATTAAAATAATCCTCTTGTTTATGCTTTAAGTCAAATTCTTTAAAAATGTCACTTTTAATAAATAGTATAAATATATATAAAATTATACTAATAATAACGTTAACGGATATCAGTGTTGACCACAAAAATATGATTGTATTTTATAAAGGTTATTTTCCAACATAATCCTTTCATACTTTCCTATTGGCTCTGATTACTACTGGCCGGACTTGTTACACTGTGGGCTCCAACTAAATGAAATTGACTTCTGTAGTGTTTCGTGGCAAACATAAATAGGTGAGTCTCTATAAACAAATCAAGATGACTACTTAAATAGCAACCTACATTATTATAAAAAATAATCAAGATTTTTGTTGTATACAATTTTAATCTTTTACTAAATAGACTATATATATAATATTTTGTCAAAATTGTTAACTAGTTTGCGTCAAACAAAAATATACAGGCATATTTTTTAAATAATAAAATAGCTTACATAATTATATTTAAATCCTAATCCCATCAAGTCAAAGATTACTATGATTCATGGATAGAACAAATAATTTAATGAGTTAATATAATTTATAATGACTATTATTTACAATTCAGAGCCCATTAAAATAATTAGTAAACAAAAGGCTTAAAATATGTGTACAAATGTAAATATTAGTGTTTTCTAGTATTAAAAATCAATACCCGAAATTAATATTACGCACGTAAACACTTACATAAAATTAAATTTTTAGTGCCCAAAGGGTTTTAATATTATCTACGTAATATGTAACAATTTTTTTAAAAAAAGGATCTGTGTAAGCGTCCTTGTAATATTTTAGCTGTGTCCACACCAATATAAAAAAAAGTATGATTTTGATATGAAGCACAGTAGAAGTTAGTTACTAAAGTTACTAAAACAATTTTAATATAATCATACAGAAAGTCATATTATTTGCAGCTGTCATTTTTGATAGATATTATCAATTTTTATAGAATAACACAAATAATATAATAAAATGTTGTCAATGTTGGTCGCAAATGAATATGTTTGAATTTTCTCTACTGTTCTTCCAACCAAAATCAGGGTATATATGGAGATACCAAGGTAAAAAAACAACAGATTTTTCACAGATTAATATCTATAGAATTTTACTATAGGCCTTTGATTAGATTAGTTTTATTCATTTATAGGTATTAAAACTAACAATAAAAAGTGAAAGCTGCGTATCAAATGACTTTACTTGATTATATGAAAGTAATTATAGTAGATTATGAAACTGTCCAATAATGTTATTGTTACCATATTTTTATGATATATAATCTTACACTGAATAGTAAAACTAAAAAAAAAAAATTAAGGTCACCCCTTACCTGCAAGAACATATCCTCACACTTTGGTATTACTTATGGAAAGGGTAATGATAGTGAACAATCATAAATGTTATAACAATTTTTTGCTGCGACCATATTAAAATTGACTATCTTTATTATAAGAATGTTAGCATGTAGCTTAATTCAAAAATGCTACATATTGCTTGAAACCTAGTCGATAATAAGCTAATGCCCCATTTACATCTATTTAGTTAGCTATAAGGCTCTGTAGCGTGTCAATCAGACAGAATGGACAGCTACAATTAAAAATCAATATTTTTATAATCTATGCAAGAAAGAAACTATGTTAAATGAATTTATCTTGAGGTTTATTTTCTATGACTAGCTGCAGTCTAATAAAATTACGTATCTTCCTACATTCAAACACGTGGTTGGTCAAAATTATCGTCCTTTTATAAATACAGTACTAGATATCAAAGAAGAGGCTTAATATTATCGTATTTATGGAGAAAATACCTTGACGCATACCCTTTCCCGTTGGATGATGTCGGATAGACTTATATACGCTTGCCATGCTGCCTACAGAAAAATATATTAAAATACTTCTATATCACAAATTCTCATAAAACCATTAACTGTTCCTAAATAATATAATCACACCAAAGATATTTAAATAGAAGATGCCTTGATAAGCACTCACCCGTTCAAGATATTATTCGATTCATGGGGCCACTAATTTGAAACACACAATTGTTCAATAATGGCTGACACACGTGCTCACGTGTTATCATCACTAGATCTATTGAAGAGATGAAATGTATACGGTCGTTGACGCAATGACCGTCTGCTCATGCAACTCTAACGGCGAGCTAAGGAACTTGTCGCCCCTTACTTTTTTCCCCCACAAGTGGTTTTCTTTTGTTAATTGCTTTTTATCTTTTCTCCCCTCCTTCGTCCGTCCTTCTCCTTGTCTACATTTCTGAATTTATCACTCTCTCTACTTTATTACTTTCATATCAGGCTGAGACTTTATAAGAAGGGCTCACAGTTTCACGGTACAGACCCGTTCTACAGCGCCGAGCGTCGAAGGTGGAATCTCTGCACCACCTGTAACGAAGAAGAGCATACATCCATGGAGCTTGGGTCATCAGATCCACCACCTTGCTGGCTAGGACGTCATGCCTAGGTTATTTAGTTATCCAGCTGCCATCGTCAAGTCCTTAAGACTTGGGGTCTAATCTTTGTTTGTAAAAACTAGACAATGTTGTTCTAGATCTAAATTTAATATTTTTTGAAAGAAGCTTATTTGTTTTAAAAATGATGTAAAATGGATAGTTAATACAGTAAAGTTTTGGTTAATTTCAAGATGGGGGATCTTTCAGTTAATTCTTTAAATATTGTGTCTTGTAGTATGAAGGACAAGTCCGGTCCTAGTGACTTAGTAAGTCAAGTCCTGGCCGCTTTTTATGTGTCCTTATAATAATGTATTTACATTATGAGCCTCTGGCTTAGAAAGTTATGTCTTAGTTTTTTACTTACAAAAAACTTTCACAAGTTCCATTAATCTTTTTGAGTTAAAGTTTTATCATGACGCCCTGTACGTCGTGAGCATCAGTTCAATTTATGGATGGCTACCACCAGGTTGTCTGTTTACTTTTCCTTACTACAGTGCAGTTAGTTTATATCAATATTTTGGGTTGATCAAGTATTTACGCTTCACGTACTGTATTATTTTGGGTGTGCAACCCAGGGAACTGCTCTAGAGTCATAGTGGGGTTCGTGCAAAAATTACCCTTTTTATTTTGCCTTTTTATTGACTCCCATTGTTTGAGTTGCTCTCAATGTACTAGCTATTGGAACTGTATGTATTATTGATGACTCTGGCGGTACTAAAGGGGAATATGACCGGCCATAGTACCCTATTGTTGACATCTGTTTCATAGCCATCTACTGCTGTTAAAAAACACAGCTCTTTCTGATAATCCTAAATGTTTAATGGGTATTATTATGAATGCCCAATCAAACAAACTATTCAATGTTACATGCATATCTTGTTCACTATCTTTGTTAGCAATTATATATTTGTTCTCACTTTTTAGAAATACTTCTACCTGTGGCCTGGCGACTGCACTGCCCGTGTAGCCCATGTTAATACTTCACTATTCTCAAGCCTAATTGTTTGAATCAAACTTCAAATGTATTACTTTCAATATTAATGTAAATTCTTAATCTTTGTTATATCTGTTTTGTTTAATAAATCTATTAATTATTAAAAAAATATTCTTTCTAACTTTAATTGTATCAGCTCAAAATATAAAAATTTGGAACGATGAGGATGTATTAGTCATTTTTACCTACATTTTAGTTTTAACCATATTTTAAAATACCAAATACCTTGTTAAATAATTCGATATTTCTAAAGGTGACCTGGTGGTCTAGGGGTAAGGTATCAGACTTCTGTGCTGGCGGCCGGGGTTCAATTCTTGGTGCCGGCATAGATTTATCTAATTACCAAACCCTTCATTCACCTCTGACAAGACATCTTGTGAATGTCGGGAATGCCAGGCCTCCACCGTGGTTCGGATTCCACGTTAAACTGTAGGTCCTCCATTTCATCTCACAATCACCCTACCATTACACATTAGCGTAAGTGCGTATAGCCCGAACGAGTAGTAAGACGCGGTGCTAATAATAATAATAATAATAATAATAATATTTCTAAACGTCTGTGTATTAGCGCCCCTGTAGACGGCCGCCTTGCGAACTAGCTTCTCTCAACTATCAAACAAGGTCTGCCTAAATATTAGATTAACTTTCTTGAATGATAAAAAAAACACTGCTTTACAACTTACATGAGTAAGTATCTGGAATTAAACAAAATATATTTTTTCTCATTAAACTGTCAAAATGATCTTATAATTTACCCATAGTTCCTTTAGTTATATATTCGTCCTTGAAACCACAATAGCGGATTATGATGAGATTTTTTTTACATAATTTATTTAGCGTTTCTTGAATGCTTTATTTTGCTCAACTACTCCCAAATTATGACCGTAATGAGTCACAGACTAAGAATTTTCCACCAACTGGGTGTATTTAAAGAAGCACGGAAGAAAAATTAAGAACTAAAAAACCGTGTACACTCCGTTTATCCTGAAAGATAGTAGTCTTATCTTGATCGATTAAATTATGACCATTTTTTTATTACTCATACCATAATCATATTAAAACCATGTAAGGTGAGCTTGGGTTCCTTCAGAGTGAATCAAGAGTACATGCTCAATTATACAAAATTATAGAAAAATCTAATAATCTATACATTCTAATTATCAAACCTAATTTTTTATATTTTAAGCACTAAAGTATTTTATTTTATGGTTGAGATTTATATATATATATATTAAAAAACTTAATTTTTTATATTTTTAGCCACTAAAGTATTTTATTTTATGGTTTACATATATATATCTCAATATATATATACATTTATATTTATATAAATCTCAATATATATATATATATAAATCTCTCTCTCTCTCTATATATATATATATATATATATATATATAAATCTAAACCATAAAATAAAATACTTTAGTGCATGATAATATAAAAAATTAAGTTTTTTAATTAGAATGTATAGATTAATAGATTTTTCTATAATTTTGTATAGTTGAGGAAGCAAAAAAAAAATTAGAAATCAATAGTTTGAATAGGTAAACTCTTGAAATATGTGGTAACTACTTCCTATTCTTATATTTCTTACCCATCCATATTCTTGACAATACTATATGCTCGCTTTGTGGCACCAACACAGATAGTCACACGCACTAAGGTACTAATATCGTATGGTTCGGTAATCCTGTGAAAGGAAAGTTCGATTTTGAATTCCGGCCGGATATAATGAGGGTGCTGACCAAAATAATAGCCTACCCCACACTCACTCCAATTACATTCAGAAGCACTCCTTCTAATTCTAGCATGCTTATCTTTACCCCATTCATAATAATTTTGATAGTATCGAAGAGTAGTAAGACCTGTGACAATATGCTATATTCATGCTCCAGAGCCCATAATCGGTCTCGGC
>CABFOW010000076.1:213117-273382 GCA_902141385.1 Timema californicum | reverse complement strand
AAAATCGTAACAATTTGCCATTGTTATAATTTTTTTTAGTTGTAACAATTTTCCATTGTTATAAAATGGTTATTTATTTTAAAATATCCAGTGGAAATGGTTGAGAGTCATTTTGGGTGTTTCAAAGCTCCCATTATAATTACTGGAAATTGCAAAAATGAAGCTAATAAAAAAATGTTATTGGTAATAGTCTGCCAGTGTGGATTGCACTTTTACTCTTAGAAAAGTCCAATTGAGACGATGATGCTTTTGGAAGCCTGTTACTAATAATACAAAATTGCCTGCATGCACGTGCAGTTTTGTGGGACTATGAAAATTGACTGTGAGTTGGAATTTCATTTCCTGGGTTCAAAAAACTAATTATCCCTCTTGATGATTGTTACAAATAATATTTTTAATTGGTTAATTTTTCGAAATTTTGAATAATTATTACGGAGGCTTTGAACCAGCCAATATAGCTGCCAACCATTTTCTGCTGAATATTTTTTTAATAAATTATTTTCGAACAACGGTAGACTGTTACAAATATTTTCAAAATAGCCAGATTTTTCACAGTTCCCGAGTTCAGCCCTGTAGTTTAGAACCACTAATATAGCTGCCAACCATTTTCTGCTGAATATTTTTTTAATAAATTATTTTCGAACAACGTTAGACTGTTACAAATATTTTCAAAATAGCCAGATTTTTCACAGTTCCCGAGTTCAGCCCTGTAGTTTAGAACCACTCCAGTGGTCTGCCGAGACCGGTTATTGGCTCTGGAGCAATAATATAACATATTGTCACGGGATCCCAGCTATTACACATGATGTGTATTTTTTCATACGGCCAGCTCCCGGTCTATATAGCAAGGAGATAGGTATAGTTTATTTCTACCACCTTAAATGATCTCGACCATGTGCTCAATGGTGCGAGTAGTAATAATATCATTTCTGCTAATATTAGCAACAGTATATTTGCTTCTGTGAAAGTATTAGGATGGATATATTATCATAATATAATTTTTTTTATAAAACGCTTTATTCTTTTTGATAATATTTATCTTTATTTTTTCATATAAAAAGGAAATAATGTAAGCGTTAAAAAATTCTGCTTTAGAATTATGATTAATTATGATTATTTAATGTGCCTCCAAACCCAAAAAAGGGGATTTGAAAATTGCATTGGTCCCTTTGATTTACTTGGTGCCACGGATGAAATAGTTTAATGGATTTTGCTAAAACTTGATATTTAGGCATTGGGCCTACATGTATTACCATAGGCCTCTAGTGAGGGTTGATAATTGATTACTATTTGGAAAAATTTAATATTTTTTAAAAATGGCTCCAACAATTTTGTTTAAAATGGATACCTGGGGTGTACTTGACATGATAAATAATTATGGTATTCCTATTTTTGGTGAAAAAATTAATACATTTCTTAAAATTTTCTTCAAGAATAATTGATTCATATTCGAAAATGTTATCAGCTACTTTATCGACTGAGTTGTTAAACATTTAAACTCTTCAGCCTCCACATTTGGCAAGGGTGTAGAAATTTGGGGGCTTGGAATCCAGACCCCTTCTGAAATTTTATGAACACTGCTAGGTGGCTCATATATACCTATATAAAGTACTTTTATTAACCATTGGGGACTAGAATAAATCATTTTATCAAACCATTCCCCTAGAAAAATTATCTTTTTACGCCCTTGCTTCGGGGTAGCTTACTGAAATTTTTTTTTTTTGAAATCTTCTCCAAGTTATAATAACCTACATCTTCAAAGAAAATTTGTACAATTTATATTTTATGAGTAACCATTTACCATCTTCTAACATTTTACAGAAATTTCTATTATTACGAACACATCATGCAAAGTATGTAGCATGGAAGGATGATAAGAGATCTTGACTGTATTGTGTAGTTCTTAGAATCAATTTGCCAACACTATTAGATGTGATTATAGCTTCTGGTTCCCATAAAGATAGAAACGGCTAGAACCCCAACAGCTCTCAAACGTTGTTAGGAAATTACTCAAAGAGTTGAATGTAAACATTAATCTCCCAAGAATTTTGACCACAGCCACGATAAGCCTGTTATATTCTAACAATAGCGACACTATATATAATAATAACAAACCGCGTGACAGTAAATGGGAGAGTCGAGTCATTAAACTGGAAAAACCTGCCAAGTTGGTTTCGAGTGTCATTAAAATTGGATTTTCTTCGTAAATTGGCCAACTTATTTTTGTAATCGTCCCATAGCCTCTATCTAACTCGGTTCCCTGACTAAGGGGGGAAGACAGGAATCCCGTGTGAATATAAATACCTCGAGTGGATTATTAAGAAAAGATTGGATGGACACGTTCTCACATAAACAATAATTATCAGGTTTCGCATTACAACAAAAACAAAACAGTGTCGGAAGATCTACTTTACATTGTGACATTAAGTTTGGGGGAAAATCACTCTTTTATTTATGAGCACCTCATGTTTAGATTAGTAATTAAACAGGGATAACGCCCCCCAGCAGTGGTCGAGTGGCCTAAGACGCTACGCTTGCGTTGGAGTGGTTCGTCATTGACGGGAACGTTGTTTGAAGGGGGAGGGGAAATTACAACCATGCGCGTCTGAAGGGACCTTGACACATCATATTTTTGGTTTTAACATTATTTCTTCATGTTCACGTGGTTTTTTTTTTCCGTTTGGCATCATCTTCCTCATTTGTCTTTTTATCACTTTTATTTCAAACCTAGATTATTACCTCTTATAGTAATAAAACCATGTGAAAACTTCAAAAGGCTTTGAAAAAAATAATTCAATAGGCTAATAATTTGTCATATGTATGTATGAGTATAGGAAATTCTGCGGGAATTATAAAGATTAAATGCAAAACCAGATAATAAAACTCGCTAGTTAAAACAATAATATTTTCATGACTAATGGTAGCAAGTGATTTTTTTTATCATCATAGATTTTAAAAAAATTGAAATTATTATACTTTATATAAAATATATACGAAAAAATAATCTGATTCATGTATTTTTATTTAGGTGAGGGTCCTGGGATCGATTCCTGGTACTGCTGAAACATTTATCACTGGATAAATGTGGACTTCCCCTTTAACAGTGATGAATTAACGGACGGGAACTTGATGTTGGGCCTGTCCTTGTTTTAAGTTGGATTTTAAGGCGTATAAAGTTAGGACAGGACTAGAAAATCTGTAGTGGTAAATATATTGATTGAATAAAAAAACACTGAGGCAACAGGCTGGATATAGTAATGGTTATAAAAACGAAAAAACAATTACATTTCATAACTATTAATATTATTTAAAATGTATGTCTTGAGAAATTGGTTCACACAACCAAGTACAATCAACCTTGGAATATAAAAAGAGCATAGATTGAGACAATGTCAAAATACTTTTTCATAAAATAGGAATATTGGCTTTAATCCTCTGTCATTAAATGACCAATTAACGTATAAGATATAGGGGATTGTATCATGTATGATAAAAAAACAAATCAGTTTAAGTCAAACTGCTGTTAATGTAAATTATCCCTCCACAATTTATTAAACATGTTTTATTCAATCATTAATTTAATTACTAGGCCTATGTTCATCACACAGGTAATTAACTGGTCCTGGATTTTAATAACTTCATATTTTTACTCTATCACTACCTTACAGGTAGTAGAGAAAGTTTTGTGATTGTCAAAAAAAATTAAACTCAAGATTTTGATGAATGTCGACGTTTCATGATCTCCTGAATCCGAAAGAGTGGTTTCTGTCTATCTGTCTTTTTGTACGAGGTACCTCGGAGTAGAGCCTAAACATTTTTACCGATTGGGCTAAAACTTGGTATTTAGGGTTTTCATAGGTTTGCCTAAAGGTGTTTTTGGAATTGGATATCTATCTCTAAGATTAAGGGTAGTTCACTGGAGGGCAAACAGAGAAAAAAAATTGATTTTGTTTAAATTTCCTTTCCAAGCATCGATTAATATTAAAAACAAAATCACAACTCCTAATTTTCATCAAAATGACTGAATATGAGGGATTCGTACTGATGTGTAAGTTCTATTTTTTTTATCATATCTCCATAAATCTTTGAGATATGAATTTACTTATCATTGCAAATATGCAGGACTATTTAAATTAAATCAATCCTCGGTCCCGGCAAAGATTTATCTGATTACCAAACCCTTCCTTCACCTTTGACAAGACAACCTGTGAATGTGAGGAATGCCAGGCCTCCACCGTGGTTCGGATTCCACGTTAAACTGTAGGTCCTTCATTTCATCTCACAATCACCCTACCATTACGCATTAGCGTAAGTGCGTATAACCCGAACGGGTAGTAAGACGCGGTGCTAATAATAATAATAATAATAATAATAATAATAATAATAATATTTATATTAAAAATATTTTATTCGAGATTTTCAAGCTATACATATATAATATATATATATATATTTTTTTTTCCACAATAAAGGTCAAGTATTGTGACCGTAAAAAAAATTAACCACAGATGTTGATGGGTGTCAATATTTTATGACCCCCGAACTCTAAAAAGTGTTTTTTTCAATGTTGTCTAGCTGTGTGTCCATTTAACCTTAAAATTAAGAGTAGTTTACTAAAGAGTAAGAGTAGAAATCGATTTTCTCCAAAAAGGATCTAACGATTTTGATTAAACTTCGTATCTCTGCGTTAATTAAGGTTAATCGGAATGGCTAATTTAATTTTCCCGTGAAAATGACTTTTAGGGTACCTTACAGAATCGTTTATTTTCATATATCCGCAACTATTTGAAATAAGAAATTACTTTTCATTGCAAAATTGTACTACTATTAAAAATAAAAAAAAATGTATGTGAAATATATTTTTATAAAACCAATAGTTTCTGGGATTTGAGTAAATATTAATATAATTTTGTTTCGAGTTGTACAGAGATACTAACGTTCTAACGCCATAATTCTCCAATACCATAGAGAAAGTAAGTGTCTCAAAAAGTTAATGTTCTTTTTCCTTTAACATATTAGGAGAAAATATTGTATAGCAATGGTCTATCTTTATTAGTTTAGACCCAATAGTCAATATTTACATTTTTTATTGGTCAGAATTTCTAAATGAGGTAATAAGTGGCAATGCGATGAGTTGAAGATGTGCAAACCCTAATCAATTATTAAACTTTCAACTGGAAGTTGAAATTCTAATACGTAGTGCTGACTCTTGTGGACCTAATATCGATATTTTATGTTGGTCCAAAGATCATATGAGGACATTAATTCTTTAAAAATAAAATTATGAAATTTAAAACTGGGAGTAAAAAAAGTTATACGTAAATATAGCGCTATCTGTGCTCGTGTATATTATTTCGTTTCACATATATTACGAATTTTGAGTAAATATCTCGATTTTAAAAATATATAGCTAGAGAGTCTGTGTGGAGTTCCGTGCCATTTTTTCCCCGCTGCATCATAGACAATGTTAATGTGCACATATATTTTGTTTACGATCCCTTGATTGTGGAAACATATTTTTATAGATCGTTATTTCCTAGTTTTTTTCTTGTTTGGGATTTTTAGGTAATATTTTATTTTGTATATATTTTGAGTCCTTTACAAGCTTTTTTTTGAGTAATTTATAAACATCTTGGAGATATATATTTTAAAATAACTGTAAATGCATTTACACTAAATACTTTTTTTAATACATTGTTTTATAAACTATGTTTCCCTTTGCCTCTATGGCTGGAAATCACACATTTTGGGGTAACCACTAAAATAAGCTGGAAAGGGTTGCGTTGGTGGTTGAAGCAGGTATTTGTTAATCAATATTTTATATACCAGGATGAAAAAAAAATATTTCAGTTATTTTTATAGCATTTGAAATGTTCTGGTTTCAATATGTAAACCGCGTGTTTGATTTAGTTTTAGTCATGGACATTCATTTAGAGTTTTTGTTCAAATTCTTTTGTAAATTTACGGTCATTTTTCATAGCATTTAGGGAATTTTATAGATTATTTTTTAATAATCTTTAAGTCATCAAAGTCCAGGCTCTTGACTAAATAACCTAGCTCAACTATATCTGGAGCCCCAAACTCTTCAATATCTGTGAAGAATTCAAATGTGACTTTAACGCCTTAAACATCTTTGTCACGACTTAAAATATTATCAATAAGTAGTGTTCACAACGCAACACTTGAGATTAAACTAAATTGTTACTTTATAATTTAAATAAAATGATGTAAGCGTGAACATTTAATACATCGTGTTTATGATTAATATTGACTTAGCTCATAAAAGTGGGTCTTACAATTCTGTCTTAACATTTATTTGCATTTTCACCAACAGGCGAAGAGTTCACAGCATAGAAATGTCACTTTTTAAGCACGTCCATTTTATATCTCAATCTTCCCTGGTGACATCACTGTGTCGACGGGCCTCAAAACAATATATTGTAAGAGCATAATTATTTTAAGGCTTATTCTGGCAGGAGGTTAACCCACGCTTATATATTTCCTTGGAAGTAAAGAGTATTGGGTGGCCTTCCTGTTGAGAACAGCATATAGCTCATATAGATTCACCCTGTTGACGAGCGAGTACGGTGCGGCCAATGGCCCTTTGGACTGGTGTTAATCGAGATAAGCATGTTTGGGTGTGAGAAGAACACACGGTGGTTGACTATTGGAAGCCATGATAGATGCATGTGTGGTTGGGTTGCCGTTAGAGAAGGGACGACACAACATGTGATCTGGTGGTTCACCCCGGCCGGAGGGTCGATCCCGGGTCTCTAGGAAGTTTTCGCGAGTCCCGTTATCGCACGTGCTTCCTCGTCACGGGGGATTACCTCATATTTATGTAATAGCTTAGTATCTATCTGGAGTAATAAACATATATTCTTGGACTAACTCGCTAGCTTCATTCCCCACGAACCATCCATTCCAACCCCTACCGCTCGGGGTCCATCCTAACCATGTAACCCCCTAGGGTGCTCCTGTAGTATAGTAGTTAGGGTTGGCTATCAGGTACCCAAATAAATAGGGAGGTTATAATATCTAAATTTTGACTACTTTCTCGTTTTGTAACACAATTTAAACCAATAAATAATTAATATTTAAACGAAGCTTAAGACTTGTTTCTTTTTCATTTGGTTAACTTTATATACTAAATATAACAAAGCTATATTATATATTCCCCGTACGAAGAACGGATACAACAGCTAGTTATAGATAGTATTTAAGCTAGTCATTATGTTATACGTTTGTTCTATTAAACTAAATACTTTTAAAAATAAAAGAAACCCAGAATTTAAATGGTTTCATCCACATATATAAACAACAATTTTGGTCACATATAGTTTGCTAGATTAACGGGGATGTCACAGTACTAATCCCTGCGGGATATAATTATTTTTGATTAAGAAAAATTGTTTATCTCTTTCCCTTCTTGCAAGTTGTGGTAAATTACTCTAATTTTTTACCTTCCATATCCTTACCCTATTAGTCTAAATATGTAGATAATTCAGACGGGTAGTAAGACGTAATACACAACTAATATTTTTGCATGTTACCTTCACTATAAAAAAAAATGCCATGGAGTCAGCCTACAATCTAGCCATATCAACCGAGTGGCCGCTGAATGTTAACAAAGATAGTGTAACACTGTTGAATCAATCGCCCCGCATTGGGCGTCGATTTAAACACTACGGATTAATTCCCTGATATAATAATGCTTTGATGATGTTTAGGTTGTCTATAGCTCCGAGTTCGAGCGCCTATCATCACTGTACGGAAAATATACCGTTTAATCAGCTGTCTATAGCTCCGTGGTCGAGCTAGAATGGTATGATTAATATATGTAACAAAGAGAACTGTTGATGGCTGTTTATTCACTCACGGTTTATTTAAATGACACCTGTTAATTACTTATACATATTCCAATTAAATGTTTTATATCACTGCACACTTTTGATATTAATGTAAGTTATTTTATACTGTGTTAGACTGTGACTGCCAGTGTGTGGCTCTGACTGCGCTGTACGTGGGCGGAGATGCCTTAAACATACACACAACGGCTTATATATGACCTAGCCCTTGCATCTTTCTCCCCTCATCAACAGTGTAAAAATCAACTAATAGAAAGAGTCCTGGTGACAGGTGTTGTGAAGGCTAGCTTCATATTGGTATAGGGAATTGGCGTCCTCGCCAAATACTGCGGAGTTGTTCCTTTTAGCAGGAAATAGCGCTGTTGTTCTTTTAACAGGAAATATTGCATAAAACATATATTTCAAAGGTGTAATTCTTTTCACATTATTTCTGATAAGCGCGTGTTTCTTCATGGATGAATCTTAAAAGGATACACTACATATATTACTTTAAAGAAAAATTACCTTCATCCATGACTTTTTACATAATTTATAGTAATCCAAACCAATATCATTACAATAGTGCAATAATTTGCGGATAGAGGGTGTCATGGGGTCGACAAAACGATCCCTTTGGACTTTAATATTAGTGTTCTTGAACGAAATTTCTTCTTCTTAATCCAAATAGCTCCCCAATTGGCTGAGTTGACCCCATTCTAGACCCACTTCTTCACAGAAAAATCTGTGGGTTGGGGATCGAACCCGGGACATTTGAAACTGTAGTTAGGAGCTCTGACCACTACACCACAGAGGCGGTCTCACTGTAAAAAGGCTACCAAAAATAATTTCTTTAAACTTCTCTCTTTAATGTCGTTACTTCTTAATATATTAATATTCATGTGGCTTGCCAACTATTAGAAATCCATGATTGATGTTAGAATGCTAGTAGAGTATGTGTAGAAGCGATTGATTTCTTATGACTATAAATATCGGTTGTAATAATTACGTATCAAATCCACTGAGACCAAACCCATTATAATTCACCTATGAAATTTGATCGCATGTCTCAAAAATTATAATTCGGGAATATAAAAAAAAAGTTAGCTTAATAATAATGGAGTCATTTAAATTCAAAGTGTGATGGGCTTTAAAGCTCAAAACAAGTTCTGGTTAAGAATGGACACGTGCATTTTAAATGTTCATTACCTACTTCAACACTATATTTTAGGTTTTACTGTCTTCTTAAGTTTGGTCGTAGGGCATAATTACAATGGTGGCCTTGCGTATAAGTCTTACTGTGTTTATGGATTCAAATTCCACAGTATGAATATTTTTAATAATATGTTGAGCCATTAATTTACATATTCAATCATTGATATTTTCAGTGTTTTCTTTTAACTTTTTTTTATATTATTTATTTAAAAATAAAAATATTTAATTTGTTAATCTTTCCTTTGCAAACTAGACATTAATGAATGTGGACTGTTCGGATGAAGTATACAGCGTCTAGTTTGGTTCATCGGTGACGGAGAGTTTTAAGCTAAAATCCAGGCTAAGTTAATTTCTAACCGCACGCTTTGTATTTCCACTGGAAGTCCCGTGTTTGGATCCTTACTGGCCCAATACACACCTTGGTCGTTTTCGGTACTCCCGGGTTATTAATTAGTTAACTCTAGATTATATTGTACTGTACTCGGCGCGCCAGGCAGAGTCTAATTTTTAGTAGGAAACCCATTATTTGAAGACTGGTTATTGAAGACTCGTGTTGCTACAATGACATAAATTTTACATCCATTACTGTTTCTAGCGTGTGACCGGCTTAATAGGCCTGTCGTAGTTTCATATGCCTTGTAATATAACTTAAGACTAAAACAGGCACAACATACAACATTAATTTCTCAATGTGAAAGGGTAAGCCCCCATGGTATCAACGATAAATTTTCGGCCATGCCAGGAATTGAGCCCGTCACCTTTATCTCAGTAGGAAGATACAAATCTGAGCTAAGGTGTCAGATACAATGACGTAAATAACTATATTAAAATTGTATCTATAGTTTTAGTCCATTTAATTGATAATGTAAAGATAAATAAAGAGTAATTTATAAGGAATTATTAAACCTTTTGGAAGCTTTTGAGAGGATATTATACTAACTTTTTAACAAATAAATAAGACACATAATTTTTTATACATTGCCAGATTTTAGTGACTTTCAATCAATTTTTGTGACTTCCAATAAAAATCGGGATTTTGTTAGATATCCTGGTCGCTATGTTTTCTTTTTGGTTTTCGCACTGCACCTTAATTTCTGTTCGTGTTATACGCTAGGGATGAGGAAGTTTGTGTCTAGATTAATAGTTCAAGCATTAGCGTAGAGGTAGAATGGAGAAAAGTTGGAAAACAGCCTTCAGAACAAATTATCTACCTCTTCTGAGAATTCGAGTCTATTACGAGAATGATGCCTTAGGACATTCGACCACAGAAAGGGCTATTATGTTGTTACATATGAAATAAATCTTATCACATATCTATCTATACCTTGTGACTTGTCGAAATCGAGCTCTGGTGCCTATTACACCTTAAGATTTACTTTCTAAAATAGAATCGTAACAAAACTAACACACTAAAAAAATAGCGTCCTTCAGACTGAAATACAGTGAATGGGAGGAATCTTTGAAAGCCAGCTCTTTCAAGGTTGCTTGGATTTTTCCTACCCGAATAGTAAACAACCAACGACATAACCTACATGGTACTCGTGTCGGGCAATTCTTATTGTCAAATATATAATGTTTAATGTATCAAAGAATCATAGATGTTTTTTTAAGCAATGCGTACAGAATTTAAGTTGTCCATATTTAAAAAGGAGTAATTCTATAACGCATTAGATTTTTTAATTTGTAGTATGCTAGTTCACCTTATAAGCCGAATGATTATATCAATACGTGACTTACAAGCTAACTTTACTCAATAACAATCCGTACACCTAATTGTAAGTCCGTAAATAACACTAAAAAGGAAAATATTAATTTAATCGATACACATTTATTTGGCCATTGCGGAAATAGAAGCCGGCAACTGCAGACTTCCAACTTAGGTAAGGAGTAACCCGCCTCGGCGGCGTAGTTGGCTAACGCGCTAGTCATATTGAGCTTGACTGCTGAGGACGGGGAGATCGAGGTTCAAATCTCGGTCGGGTGAACTGGGGGTGGTTTTTCCTAAATGGTTTTTCAATCTCCCTCCACGCAAATGTGGGTTCACTTCCTCTAATTCAATCTTCCCAATTGCTAATCCATTAGCGTAATTAGTACTTAAAGCGTATAACCTGAACGGTTAGTAAGACGCGGTGCTAAATAATAATTGTTTAGGAGTACAACGATACTGGGAGAGTAAGCCTAAGTTTTTGAGAACCATGTAAAATTTATAAATTTATATTAAAATCTCTAAGTGAAATTAATTTCTGCACTTAATATAAATAAAAAATAAAATCTATAAAAAACTGTTTAGTTTCAAAAATAAAAGTAAATTAATAGTTTATGTATTTAATTTTGAAAAACCAACATAATTTAATTTTATGCCTCGTTAAAAATATAACGGAAGATTAGTATATTTTATTACTATATTATTTAATTGTACGACTGTATCAAACATTGTTTATGTAGAATTCTCATGTGTGGATACAATAAACAGGTTCAAGATCCGTTTAGGCCACGCACGTGTTAACAGCGTGCAATATAAATCTCAGTATTTAAATCAGCTGCAGTCCGTGACTCTCAGAACATTACTCGCCATAGCTAACTCTCAAAGTAGTCTGGTCAGGTCAGGTTCCATTCCTACACTTTTACATGAAAGGACAATTAATACTCCTGTGTAGTGGATACCAAACGGCGGACCGCGGTCCACATCCGGATCGCAAATACATGCTAAAGACCTTAAAGAGATAGCGAATAACATACAGATAGATGCTATTTCGATAGTGGACGGGAAGTAAACTTGGAAGGCCAGAAGTAATAAATAAGTAAAATAACTAAAAGGAAAGAAAATCACGTTTTTGAATTAGTATAGTCCTATAGGGCTTGAACTTGAGTCAGTGTTAAAGTTTTGCCGGACCGCGGGGGTACGTCGAGTTTTTAAAACGGGCCTCTATCAAAAATAATTGGGGACCCCTGTTCTAGTGTGACCCCATTACTTACAGGGAGAGGTTTAGGTGGATTATATATATATATATATATATATATATATAGTCACCTGTTTAGGTTATACTCATATTTGATAATTACTCTAATGGGGTAGATATGAGGAAGGAAGCATTTTAGAGGTAATATAGCCACACTTGCGTGGAAGGAGAGTGGTAAGCCATTTAAGTAAAAACAACCCTCACAATATCCGGCAAGGATTCGAACCCCAATATCCCTATCAAAAGCCGGCCAGTCTAACACCAGAGTGACGTCTTAGAGGCTAGACCGTTCGGCCACTGATGCAGGGTAGAGTAAAGGTTCTTATCTGAAAGCTAGAAGAGTTACTAAAGATAATATGAGTGCAGCTATCTCGTTTTATATATATTATCAATACCTATAAAATAGTAATATGTTATAGATTTTGGCCACAAAATATAAGTTTGTATTTTCTAAGAGGACCATTCTATAAAAATTGTACAATAGGAAGGATGTAGATAACTTTTAGTTTTAACTCTTAAGATAATAACACCATATTTGATCATTTTTTTTCACACCATCTGACATGTAACAAATGGGAGAATCTAGAACCGTGATCAGGGTATTGACTGTTAAACCCACAGGGAAGAGACCTTTGGGAGGACCTAGACGCATATAGGATGATAACATTAGAATGGACCTGAAAGAGATAGGATTTAGTGAGGTGGAATAATAAGACTAGCTTAATATAGGAATAGGGTGTAATGAGATGGACTGGATAGAACTAGCTCAAGATAGGGACAGGTGGCGTACTTTTGTAAGTGTGGTAAAGAACTTTCAAGCTCCAAATACCATAGAGTAAGATAACCAACTACTCGTTTGGGCTATATATAATTATATATATTTGGGTGTGGGTATATATATAGTTAAATGTATATATATGTATAAATAGCCTATAAGTAGTTATGTATGTACATATATTATGTGTATATATACATGTAATATATAGATATACGTATATGTATATGTAGCCTATAAATAGATATTTAGGTACATATATTATGTATATATAGTTATATTATATATACATATGCAATACGCTGTTGTGGTAGAAATAAGGGCGATACAATTTAGAGGAAATGATCCCACATTTCCGTAGAATACCAACCCAGGAATCAAACCCAAACTTTTTCATCAGCATCAAATCAGACTAAAACAGCTTGACATATAGACAGCATCTCACTGGCACAGGCTAATACAATAAATATCATGGAACATTGTCATTTTTGTAAATTTGCGTTTGAAATCAATCATAAAAAAAGTTTTATCTGCGTTGATTTTGACAAGGTTAAAGTAGCGATCAAAACACCTTCTATTAATTCTAAGATTTTTATGAAAATCCGGATTATCTGCATCTGTAGAGTTACAATAATAAGGCAGTGACGAGGAAGGTCAAATTCAAAGAAAGTGAAGGCCTACCCATGTTTTCGTGGTGTTATAGTGAGAAAGTGCTTGTGGAAAAAAAAAGGGTTTTCACTACACTTTGTGAAGATTTGAATCCCTACTTTCCCATGACAACCAAACCATAAAAATATAAATTGACCTCTACGTCCACGTATCCACAAATACGTGATAGACTTCAGTTAATATAATCCACTATTATTTCGATCACCCATCCTGGTGGCTAAGTGGTACAGTGAGCAAATTAAATGTTCCTAGGATCTATGTTTTAACTCTTGATTTGTCTGTTGTGATGTTATTTTTGCTAAAAGAATTACTTAAAATATAAATCTAATTGTCAGTTGACTCAGTCTTTAAAATACGTAATTACGTTGAAAACTGTAATGTTTTTTTTAGTTAAATCCCAACTTCTAAAGATTCGAATATTTATTATTTATTTACAATTAAAATATATATATATATATATATAATCGAACTACCTTTATTTCACTATATTAGATTTTGCTTTCTTTATTTTTATTCATAAACCGCCAACTCGCCATGCTTTTATTTGGGAGGGGGTGATTTTAACGCTGTCTGCTTTAGAGAGTTATTTATTTATTTCGGAACTGTTATGTTCTTAATTTCATTTAGGTTCTTGAACGCTTATAACATCTGGAGAACTAATTTGCCCCTAGCGGAATAGATTATTACTCTCGTTTTGATTTTGGTGCGAAATTTAAATTAATTTTAAAGATGATATGTGTATTTGTCAAATTATAATATTAAGTTATTTATAAAAATTCTTTCCCTGTATAAAGAGTTAAGATTTTTGTTGTTGTTATAAATCTAGACAACTAACTTTCTCCTGGGCCAGAAATTATTAAAAAAAAGAAAGAACATGTTTGTGGATTGTTAAGTTTTTTGTTTTTGTTGATCCGAAAAAAATTGTAAAGTAAAATAAGGAAGGACCCAATTTTGGCTGTCTTTAATATTGATTTTTAAAGTGAACTATCACTTTCGGCAATAAAAACTGCGTTAAAAGTAAGGATTGACCTTGGAGGAAGGATAAACGTGAGTTTTTATGAAGATATTATAAAATATAAACCATAAAAAGAAAAAAATGAATTACTACCACATATCATCAGTCTACATTATTGGGTGGGACGGAATTTATCATCCATCATCATCCTGTTGCTAGGAGTTTAAATTACATTTTTAAAGGACTAGTGATTTTAGCATCCTATACATATATTTCAAGCCTGGTGTTATTTCATCCAAAATACTCTTTATGTATTATAATAAATTATTATTATTTTGTCATTACCATTCAAGTGAGAATCATACATTTTTAAGTATTGATTAGCAATAATTTTATTAATTTTATAAATTAGGAGGCATGCCTTATTAGTTAAGGTTAATTTAAAAATAGTTTTTCTCTTCAGATATAATTACAAACACACTATATATTTAATTGTGTCATCCTTTTATTTAGCATATTAATGTGCATTGAAATTTTGAACATTGCATCCCATGAACAGATATTTTCAGTAGATTGGATGTCCATGGCAAGAATAATTAATTATCTGCTCCAAGAAGTCCTTAGTTGTAAGTGTCTAACTTAAGTTAAAATTTTAGGTAAAGTCCAGGGGTCTTGAGAGAAGGAGTTTTTTCGTCTTACCACTGAGCAGTTTCTGGGGATAGATTTATTTAATAAAAAAATCTACTTACCTGAGAAAATAAAAGGGGTTGTTAGTTGGCGCCGAATTCTAAATTAATTAAATAAAATTACTTTTTTCATACCTGTAGTAAGATTTTAAAATTATATATATTCACATATACACACACATATTCACTCATTGTTATAGTTAAACATTTACTCATTACTTCTAATAAATGCTCAACTACGAAACCTAGGATCCAAATAATTATACAAACTAAAAGCAATGGAATAAAGTTTGAGTGGGCTTTGAAATACCACAAAAATCATAAATAAAAATAAATGAGTTCGTATTATTCTCGGGATGAGTCAATGAGTACTTCAGCGAACCGGTGAAGCTGTTTGTAAATGTGAAACTACTAATTTTCTCTGATTTTAAATTACAGAAAATCTCTCGCACATGTTGACTAAGCTAGCTGAATAACTGTGTATGTGTGTGTCCACTTTACGGAGGTCCCATCAATTCTTTCTAAGCTGTAATGTGTCTTATTAAAGCTGTCCTTATAGAATCAAATAAAGATGTACAACGATATAAGCAACTACATGGGATGTTCCCAAACTCACCTGCCCGTTCTCGTAGCTAAGTGGAGGGAGTGGTCGCCTACAAGTTAGGGGACTTTGGTTTGATTCTATGTGAACTGAAGATTTTTTTTTGTATGATTGTTCATGCTGCTACTAGATCAGTCTATATTTGTAAGTAACAACATATTCTTAGGAACCTTGAAAATGGCTCACTAGCACTGTTACGATTAATTTAGAGGTTTACCGACCGGAGCGCTGAAGCGAGTATTCAGGTGTCCAGAATTCTTTTGAGATTTAGTTTGTTATTTAAAAACACGGTCCAGGCTCAAAATGTAGGTTAATACATAAATCCTTAAATTTGAAGTTTTACAAATTCATGAAAAGGTAGGTGATATTTTCTCGTCTTAGTCGAAGTTTCATGTAAAATATCAATGTTTTAAGATCAAAGTAAATGGTAAAAAACGTATATCTATCTTTAAAAAATACAGTTTTAACGTAATTTAAACAAATATATTTAAGGGGATTGGAGATTGTTTCAGTAGTTTTAAAGCTCCAGAACTGTAATTTACATTTGAGATATTTAGTGTTCCCTTACAATAGGTGGTCCCTCTAAGTGGTTGCGTAAGGACTAGTAAATACGTTGACCACCCAACCATATTATCTGTCATTTAAAAACTTTAAAAAACTAATTTTCTACTCTATTTTTGTTTTTATTGATTTACGTAAGTTCATCTCAATTTGTATATATTAGTCCATATTAGAGATTCACTGATCTTGCTAGCTAACTCTTTGGCATTAAGGAACTCAAAAGAACATGTTAACCAGAAAATAAAGCTCGTCATTCATCTCTAACATGAGACAACCCCATCCATTTCATTACCTCCTTCAGATCTACCAAACTAAAATATTTATAAACACCAAATTTGAAAAAAATATACATATATTTACTGGAACACTTGGCATTGATAATAGTGTTAAGAAATAAATAATACATAGCAGAGCCCCGTAAAAATGGTTATATTTTTAGTTAAATTTAATTTTTTAAATCTCACTTTTCGGTGTTATTTCTTGTTTATTCAGAATTACATGTTATCTGAAGTGTTTAAGTACTATTTACATATTGATACAATGTATAAAAAATTAAAATTTATTAGTGAAACCTTATAAATATATTTGTTTTAAAATTCGTTGTCAAGTTTACCTGCATAATTTACAATTTTGTAGCCTAAAGTTAGCTTACACTTGAAGAAAATACTTATAAAATTACAGCATGGTCCAAATTTCTGCTTAATTTCTTCACAATTTCGTGTTTATTTAAAGATATATTTCTTGTAAAAGCTGTGTTATTTCGCTTTTCCAAAATATTGTAAATCATATCTAAAAACTATTAAAGGTAAAAGTACTTGATTCCATCTTTGTATGGAACTTTTCACTTTATCGCGTTTCCTCATTTTTATGGGGCTCCATACAATGGATATGATTTTGTCATTTTCTAGAACATATTTCTGGCATAACTACTATTGTTAGCCTATATTCTAATTTTTTAATACTTTGTGTTTTTAAAATATATTTATAGGATGGTTTCAGATTAATTAGAGGAATTTTGTTAACCATCAAATAAATACTTTCACAGATCTAATAGTTTGCATTGAAATTTTACCACTCAAATACATAAACATCACTAATTCAATGTTTTGTGTCCTGTGCCAGAAATTCTAAAAATACATTTGTTCGCCTGCTGAAGGTTTAGTAGGCAATAACAAAGCAATTGAAAGGAGTAAAAATAAGATTACATATTCCACATGAAATTATTTTAAACTTTCCAGAAATGTAACTGATTTTTTCTCTACTAAAACGCCCAACCAAACACTTGTATTTTATGAAAACGATTCACACACACAGGCCATGTTTTATTACTTAATTCAACAATGAAGCATTTATTGAAAAAATGTCGGCAATTATCAAGAAACAATTAGATTTATCTGCTATGAAATATACAACATGGTTTCACTCAGAAGTTTTCAACATCTCAGTATTGTTAGTTGCAACCAACAACAACAAAATCCTTCCAGAAAATGGTTGGTGTGTAAAATTAAAAAGTTTAATGTGTATTTGGTAACAATTTGGAATATTTTATAAATTATAACTATAAAATACATTGAAATAAATTCCTTATCATTAAACTTATTTTCATAGCTGAATGACGAACATTATAACCATTCATATTATAGAAAAATGAAATAAGTTGTGATCAAATGTCTTTATATTATATTAGTTTGTGTGCTTGAAGGCATCACATTGAAGGAAAAAATCCACACACGACCATCTTAAGGGAAAGAAGTTCTGAAACATCTAAACCATTAAAACATGTATTAATATTCAAGTTTTCTTTGTTAAAATATGACCACCTGCATGAGAAAGTTTTGAACAATTTATTTTTTCACAGGAATGATTGTTGAAAATGAAACAATTGAATCAATTTAAGTTTTTTTATTATAAAGCTAAATAAAAAGATTTGTTAATCTACTTATAATGAGTCATATATTGAGAGATTCTTAAATAATGCGTTATTTATGGATGTCCGCCACATGTCTCAGTGTTCCAGTAGGTGGTACCCTTAAAATAAAAATGAGGGTGCCTTTAATTGTTATAACGATTTTCGTTCTAAGTTATCCCTGAAGTGTTCATTCTACGATTTATGTATATATTTGTTCAGACACCCCGTGGGGATTAAACCAGGGACCTGTAATCATGTTCTTGGACCTTTCGGTCAAGGGTTTGGCCATATAGGTATTAAAAACACAAACAAGACCTTATAAAGCAGGGATAACGAGTAAAAATGAACTAAAAATGTATATAAACAGCTACAATCCAAACTAGAGTATTAATTGTTCATAAATATGTGTAAGGCTCTCGTTATTCCAAAGTCTTGTTAAAATCCATGACTCGCCCCCCGCCCTTTCTACTTAGTTTTCATTTTGACTCAAGAGCAAAGGCCCATTGGGTGGTAAGGGGCATCATTATTTGGTCTCACCCCCCGTGGGGCAGTCAAACCCCTAAGACCCCCTGCCATGAACGATGAAAGCCGTACCTCTTTTTTTTTCGACCTTCTTATTCGATAGTTTTCTTTCTTAGGATTTTCGACTTGAAACGATATTTTTACATATTTTCGCCAGAGTCATGTCACATAATGAATGTCTGAATAGATTAATCTACCACCAGGAATACAAATGTAAATACACGAGTAGATATTAGATCAGTTTATTTAACAACACTCACTTTAAGAAAAGTGTCTGACTTGAAGTCAGCTGTTTTGGCAGCATGGTTAATGTATCGGAATGACACCAGAGGTAAATTTCACTGTTATGGTTCAATTTATATGTTGTATTTTTCCTCTCAATAAGCAAACATGTGCTAAAATCTATTTTAATCATATCATAGTCCCTTTCTTCCTTAATTTATAACACAGGTACTTTACTAAGTATTTATGATTCAGAGTAAGATCAATGTCATATGCCAAGATAAAGTTTTTCATTTTTATCACACTTGAATTTTAAACATACATCTTTTTAGATAATTTTTTTTATAATTGTAATCAAGGACTTTTTTTGCCAAATTTTAATATTCTAGTACATTTTAAGGTACTCTATACCACATGAGGGAATTAAGGAGTATATCCATTTTATAAGTGCCTAACTTAAGTTGTTTCTATTAGATGTCTAACAATTTGTTTGAGACACTCACGTAAACAAGAGCATTTATATTTATACTTCTTAGATAAAGATAATTTATAGTATAAACCTATGGATAATATTACTATCACAAGTAAAGTTTTCAACAAGGACAGTGTAACTATATATGACCCGAGATCCTAAAATTACTCCAGCGCACCTGGAAATAAAGTGGTAATTTCTCTAAAGAGAATGGATTGTTCAAAACTTCAAAAAAGGATGTCAGTGAATTTTTGATTAATTTTTTCTTTTTCTTTTAAAACATAAACAAAAATATGTATGAAAAAATCACTAGTATACTAAATAATACTGGTGATAAAATGCTATGGGGTATTTTAAAACATTTTACTGACCATATTCTGAGTTGGTTGCTCATCAATATATCTTGCAAGATCATCTCATAAAATGGGATGTAAAAATTCGTCCGTCAAATCAATTACCCAACCCATAGCCTAACTTGTTTTTTCAATATTTAGGAAAATATAACGAGGTTTTTTTCAAATTAAAAATTTAATGGAAGAGCGTATCCCTAAATAGGCTACGTTTTATAAACCAAATGTCTTAAAATAATTGTTAGTAAAATATTATTTTTAAACCGAAGAAAATATGTGGTACTTTTCACAGATTAATATGACCCCTCCCAATGATCATATATATAGATGGTAAAGATTTAATAGCACAATTGATAAGAAAATGTAGGTATTGATGTTGAGTATTAGTATTTAGTTTCATATAAATAATAATAATTGTATAATTGGCTTATAAAGTACATTTATAAATCATACTTTTTTTCATTGACTTTAATATTACACCTATAGTCTACAAATATTAAACTAAATTATCTCTAAGGGAATTTTTCAATAGGGATTCTGATTTTTACAGAATTTAAATTTTCCGGGATTCGGGAAGAGCTTTGAGCTATTTCCCAGGACCAGGGAACTTATGAAGGATAAAAGCAATATCCGTTTAATTTATTATGGATAAGGTAAAAATATATATTTTGAGATTAAAAATAAAATGATTCATTTAATAATAATGAAAGTATTATGCAAAAAAACACAGGGATAAGCCTCATCTGGAAGGCCACTCCATTTTACCCAATTAAGATTTTAAACCCTGAAGTCACGTTTCCTCTTCCGCCCTCTAACAGTAATCCAGTAATGTGATATTGATGCCTTAAACCATCAGTATGAGTGTTTTCAAATATGAAACAGAATCGGCACATCACAGTTTTTGTATGGCAGACTTACAAATAACCTCAGTAAAAAAAATCTTATAGCTGTCCTTAAGGACTTCTCTAACATATATCAAACCTTCCATTCACACACAAACAGAAGTTCTCTTGCGTGAATCTATTTTCTTGGAAATTTTTGCTACTAGCTGCCCTTAGTTCCCTCTCCCTGGGGTACTTCCTGTGTTTTTCTCGTCACACTTTTAAGAAAATTGTTTCTTTATTTGTCCACTCCTTGGACAGTGTTTATTTTTGTAACTCAGAACCAGTGAACTTTTTGACAGATGTCTTCTGAAGGAAATAAAAAACTCATTTACGTAAACAAACCAATGGAAATATCTTCTTCCTTTTTTTACCCGATCTTAACTAATTTACTAGCTACACAGTATGATCGTCTGAAAAAAGATGGTTAATTGCTAATTATAATGTAAATAAGTTACTCGAGTAGTTGATATTTAAGTTTTAGAAATTATTCTTGAAACACATTATAAAGGGGTATGATATGTTTGGGAGTATTTAGTCACCGGCTACTAGTGATGACTTGTAATCCCATCTAGGGATTTATATTAGTGTTTTATCGGTAAAGACACGAGTTATTCAATGTACATTTTGACTAAGAAACCATGTGCTGATACTACACACATTTCAAGTAATTTAAAAAAAACGTAATTTAATATGTAATTGTTTTAGATAAATAAAGGCCTCTGATATTTATACAAGAGAGTGCACAATTTTAATTTGTTGTGAGATTTTCAATGAAATTAAGAACAACTCTTGAAAAAAATTGTGTCATGTTGCACACTTATATCTTACTATACGAAATATGAGATAGATTTATTATTTATGTAAGCAAATCATTACTTCATTTTTTGGTAGGCCTACAGTATCTGCAAGGACAAGCAAGGCAAGATATATTTAAAGTGAGACCATCTAGATTACCTTGAATAAAAAAAAAGTCATTTATCATTATCACTTACAACAATGTAGTTTAGCTAAGTATTTCCAATTATTAATATTTTGTATTCCTTTCTTTAAATATGTATGTATATTTGTTTAAGCAGTTTTAACTATTTTGATGTAGGGAAATATCACAAATCAATATTCACTGTCATCCACGACTAGGATTCGAACCATAATTTTTAAGGCGAGTCCCTTACCTCTCAGTAAAGACTGGTTGTTAACTTAGTGTAACTTGAGAAAAAAATCTTGCTTTTTAAACATGAATACTAATAATAAACTATGGAAAAACTCATGGAATTACTGAATACATCAGTAAGAATACTCAGCAAACAGAACTAAACCAATAGGAGGGTTTGTGGGTGAATACACACGGGACTTTCACCCCCTACAGGGCCACCCCTATGACATCAAAGTGCCCGCCCTCTTCGTTTGTGCTCATTCATTCATCTGAGTCAACGTTGACACCTCTCGCTTGCGTAACACAACAATAGGCTCGCGACTACCGGGCCTTTGTAAGATGCGCCGGTGATCATGAGGCTTTTCACAATTTCAATATTCCACATGCCATTCAGTCTCGAGGTCTCGAGTACTTGACAAGGAGTTTCACAATGGGCTTTACATCTTTTAGGGGGCGTTTGTCGAGGCTCTGAGTCCAACACAAGCGTCACGGCAGAAAGACAAAATATTTCAAGAGACTTGCGTTTCAGAAGGAAACATTCCAAACTGGAAAATTAACAAATAGGATGTTCAAAGAATTTTTTAATCAATATAATATGTGTTTTTTTCGAGATATTGTTCCAGAATCAGTTACATAAGTTATCTATAGTTAAGGTAAACATGAATTAATAAAGTTTTATTAAGTTAAGTAAATAAATACTGTGGTGTTGAACGTCGCATTAAATGTATTGCAAGGTTTGGTTAGTTCGGCGTAGTTTGGTAAAATCCGAGTGTGTTGATTTGTACTTTGTTTGGTTAGATTTATTGGGATTGCTAAATATTTATTATCTTTTCATTTGAATATATTTTGATAAAGTTAAATTCTATATTGTGTTTTGTAAAAATATTGAGCATCTATTGGCGAAATTATACGTGTTTTGGCTTCCTCAGGAGGTAGGAGCCAAATAATATAAATTAGAAGTAACGAAGGCTTTGCATTTAACACAGATTTTTATAACTCCATTGATGTTTTTTTTTAATTTTGGTTTATTATTTATACATTTTTTTGTCATTTTTTCATATATTTTTTGTGTGTGGAATATTTGGCAAGTCAACTTTGATAGATAATTTATTAATTTGTTTTAGGACTAATATTGAAAATTATATATAATAAATAGTAATTTTATCAAATTTATCCATTCTTGACAAAATTACTCTTATCGATTGGATGAGTGTAGAGGCTTCAGTAAGCATTCAAATTCCTTTGGACTGGGTTCAGTTCTAGCCGAGTGATACTTTCAGGTAAACTTATTCCATACCCTTCTTAAGTTGATTATGATCAACATTTTGAATGAGCGCTTCTTGAGGTATTCTCATAGATTATTTTGTGGTGGATAGTCTGGTCCCAGATGCGTACCCTAAAAGGTATATATCCTACGAAGAAACTATGAGTGTATCAATGTTCCACAATAGACTGGATCTCTCTGTTGGTGTGAAGATGCCCTCGCTGGATATTGCACGTGTTTGTTTGTAGGTCCCGGTATCGTAATCTGTGCGGGCGCGTGTGTTTGTTCCCACACCTGTGACTTTACCCTGGGGTTGAGGGGAATGGGAAAAAGATTATTAACAAGTGGATTGTGCCGTACACTCGAGTAAAGTAACACATATCTAGTCATTTTATGACGCAAACTGATCACTAAGGGTCGTAAAGAGTATAATCTCACAAGTCAACCAATAATCCAGGATAGTAATATAAAGATTCCCTCACCTTAGCTCACCCAGTAGTGTTTCCACCTACTTAGCTACGGGGCCTGGGTTCGATTCCTGGAATGGAATACAAATATATAATTGTTGATACGTGGGTTTCCAACTTTAACAGTGATTAAATAAGGCCTTTTCACTTTCAGACACCAGTGACTGGTCTCAAAATACATTAGTTTGAATTGCAAATTTTCATGCGGGTGCAATGAAGCATCTGGCCTAGTCATAGTGAGACTCTTGAGGGCTCAAACTCCATCATATGTGACGGACAAGATCACTATGTCCGGGCGAGTCACTGCTTGAGACACATTAGTTTTAATAGAAACAATCACATTGGTACACCGATCAGTGTGTGTGTGTGTGTGTGTGTGTGTGTGTTGACAACTAGCAGCAACAGACGGTTATTGATTTGACGTCAAGTCTACTGCTGTTTTTATTGTTTTAGATATGAGTTTAAAACTGACTAACACTGAAAATCTTATAGTCGATGTAGAAAATCATCTTGTCATAACTCTCCCTTACTGGAAAACCAACTAGTCCCGTGGTAGTGGTAAGTGCACTTGTCTATGAGTCTAAGGGCCCTGGTTTCGATTCCCGTCTGGTACTTTTGGCACTTTACCCTAAGGGGGAATCGTCCCAACGGTAACTAGGGCTTGGTTGATTAGACTTAAGTTAGGTTGAGACTCACACCAGCCCCACAACTTCATTATAACCACAATCTAATTGCGGTTGCGACGTAACTTCATTATAACCATCATCTCATTGCGGTTACGACGTAACTTCATTATAACCATCATCCCATTGCGGTTACGACGTGTAGTGTGTAGAAAACCTCCTATGGTGCACACTGGGAAACGTTCTGTGCCACCAGAGCGGCTAATAGTCTATTCATAGGGCAACTTAACTTGGATGGCATGTCTAGCGTATATGTCATAAGATATATAAAAAAACTGCAAAATCAAACAAGCCGACACTGACACACCTTTCCGCATGCTTACCGGTGTTAATACTTCACAAAAGCACCGTGAACAACTCGGAAATAGAAAATGGGAGGGATTTTTTTTTTAAATAGTTAAAAGGATGAAAGTTTAATTTGAGAATTTTTGTGAATTTTCTTTTTAGCACCACCTCCCATATGGCTCAGACCCAAATATAGTATCGACTAATACATTCGGAAATGGCAAAGAAACACTAGTTAATGTTCATATTAATAAAGTTCTTAAAGAAAAAACTTTATTTGGAGAAAATGAATAAATGATTGCATTTATAGATACGCTTAGTTTAATTTTCTTCGTCTAGAAGTTTTAATATATATATATATATATATATATTACCTCAATATTTGCTATATATATATATAACCTTAATACTTGCTATGTTAATGATTTATTACTATAATCCCATTACAGTTTCGCTATTTATATGGCAATTACATTTTTGAGATTGGTTCCTAACAGTTTGCATTTTGTAACAAATGTTTGTTAATCCAGAGATTAAAACTATTTTCCAGTCATTTAAAGCACTGTTTAAAAATTAATAATACAATATTTGCTTTAATAGCCTTAATACAAAGCGATATTATAATGAAGATCCGACTCTTTTCGCCTCTACTCCCTTTCTCTCTCCCTCCATCCTTATCTTCTGGTGGGGGGGAAGAAGAGAAAGAAATAACAAACCATGAAGGTAATTAATTATCTTATCGCAAGGGCTCAAATTTTGATGACATTTTATCTTTTTGTTTGTTGTACATCCCAAAAATTTTTCATTGTACATAAATTCTATTCATAATCCCTTGGCTGCAGAAATATTTTTTTAATATAAGATATTTGTTAATTTTTTGTAGTTTTGGATTTTCAGGCCTTGGTCTGCGTCCTTTTTGTGTCATTTTTATTAATTTTTTTAGATATTTCTAAGCATTTTCGAATAAATTTTAGGCATTTATGTTGATTAAATATATTTTAATAGTATCGATATTTTACATAAATACTCAAAAATACTTTTTTTAAATCACACAGTTGTGGGAGTGAGAAGATAATGAAGGAAATGAACTTTGTATCCTCTTGGTTTTTATGGTTGTAAAAAAATCTTGATGACCCACTGCAATTAAACTGAAAAGAGGTGCACAGGAAGGGGATAGCTTTTTATTCTGAAGCAAATATTTGTCAATCAACGTAATGTTTAACATAATACTTTTCATCGCATGTATATTTTTAAGTTTCTAACCGTAGAATGTGTGTTTAATTTAATCGTGTTCATTCATTGAGTTTTTGTTTGATTTTTAAGGTATAGTTTTGTAAATTTGAAGTAATTTTTTAGAATTTTTATGTCATTTTATAAATCTTTTTTTTAATCATTTTTAGGTCATCAAAGTCCAGGCATTGTTAATCCCCCGATACACTGGTCAAGGAATGAGCTGTGGCATATACTGCTGGCCGCATAGTCTAAGGTGTCACTCCAGTGTTGGAATATACTGCCGATGTCAAGAAGATCATGGTTCGAAGGAGGTTTTTCAAAAATGGTTTTCCACTCTTCCTCCATGCAAATGTGTGTAAATTTCCTTTGAGTTCAACCTTCCTCATATCTAGCTCATAAGCGTAATTAGTACATATGCGTATATCCTGAACAGGTAGTAAAACAAGGTGCTAAAAATATAGCTCTGACATTCCGTGATAAAATCTGCCGCCGTAACTGTCGTGGACAGACCTCGTACATGAGTCTAGAATTAAAACAGGTCTGAGGTATTTCCCCCACACTATGACCACCTCCCTCCTCTTTTTCCTTAACCCCTAACGTGGACGCCCTTGAATCTAGCCAGCGTTGTGGTGGACCCCATTCACGTCACACATGTCACGCATGTGTGGTGGATGCGTACTCGAAACCACGCATGGAAAGTCATACGCATCCTGTCCCGGGTAATAATTTGGAGGAAAAAAACCTTATGCAGCGATTATGACATTCTTAGGGTCCATGACAACTTTCTTAGCTGAGCACTCAATTCAATGCAAGGTAGGGGGGAGAGTAAGGAGATTGTAACGTACAGTCAGGTTAAAAAAAATTGTATACAAACACTTGAATACTTTTTTTTAGGGTTTTTAACGTGCATCCTCTGAACTTCCTTGCATAACCATTATAAAAATTCATAAGACTTACAAATTAACTCAATCCTAGAACAAATAAGACTTAGTTCCGGAGTCATCAATTTAACACTGTGGAAGGAGACGTCCCAATTTCATCATTTATCAGTTTTTTGGCCATGATGGGAATCAAAACTAGGATTCTTAGTTCAGTACGCAGACGCACTATCAACTGAGCAATGGTATTGGACGGTAAGCGTTATAGTTTTAATATATCTCTTGAAATAATCTACCTACCAAAAATGACTCACTCAGTTTTGGAATAGTGTTTAATTGTTAGTAAAGTGTTTAAAATGCCAACAAAAAGTTTATATTTACGGAAAATTATGAAAATAAATGTTCATTTAGCACCGCGTATTACTACCCCTTCAGGTTGTACGCATAATAAATGATTATATAGGCCTATGTGTTTTAGTATTGACTGCATCAATAGAAGATTGTTCAAAATACCAGACTTGGTTTGTCAGTTTTGTCGATATTGGGGGAGGCTGGTGTTAAAACCAATCTCGGTATGTTGAAGCTATTTTTTTCTTAATAGTTTTCAACTTTATTTCTGTAAATGCGTGTACATTTCTTATAAATTCTACCATCCTCATCCATACCCATTGAACGTATTAAAAATTGATAGTCTCGGTGCCAGTAAGACATGACCCACTTCCATGGTCGTATGTTATAAGGCAGTGGTATGGGGTATTTGATTCATTTTGGACCAAATAAATGTTACTAGTCATAAAGACCTCTAAAATATAGAGCTTGGCTCCTTTTAGCTGCCCAAAACCGCTTCAACCCTCTTGGTAAGAGGGAATGATCTACATCGGTGGTCAAATAGTTTAAGGCGTCACCCTCACTATATTCTAGATTGTTGGTGATGAAATATTGGAGTTTAGATTCGGGACGAATACACAAGGGGGGGGGGAGGATTATATTAAATAATCGCCTACATTTCCTCCACGCAAGTGCGGGAACATTTTCTATAAATTCTAACTTCACCGCACCTAGCTCATTAGTGTAAACATGTTTATGGATATAAATGGTGGTAGGATGTGGTTCAAATAAACACAACCAAAATGGTTGTATACACTCAGGAGTCAATATGCAATATATTCTGAACATAGTCAATATTGTATTTAACTGATGGCATCTGTCTATCAGATTCACCCTCAGCGGATGCGGGGCCCTAGGTCAACTTCGTTTGTGGTGCCCCCAGTTATCTGTCTCACCTCTCTTCACCCCACCACCGAATAAATAATAATTAAATAACCTTAATCTTTTTTTTAAGTTGTTACAGTAGCTTGCACCTATAGGACTATATAATTTTTGTCCATATAATTTATTGGGAAATGCCCTATATGTAATATTAAATGCTAAAATCCTTATATATAAGGATTGATTTTTCCCTAACCCTCAGTTTGAGCTTCCTTCCCAACGAGCTTGATCTGTATAAAGGTACAAATAACAACTGTGCCAAGTTTAAATTAAATTGGCTGATGAATTCAAAATTTAAAGCTAGACATATCCAGACAAATACTAATGAGTGAAGACAAAACGAAGAAATTGCTGCACTCGTTCAATAAATCAAACTACATTATAATGTTTTTATTTGTTTTTACACTCCAATAATATTAGTTAGATCGCCTATACAGTGAGCCTACTATATAAACACACAAGTAAAAGTTTGCCACCTCAACTTATGTTTCCCTATGTCACCTAAGAAAGCGCGGGAATCCTCGAAACTCGCTGACCCGTGCAGCCGCACCGTTCGCAAACCTCTAAGGGTGTCCCTGCTACAGTAACCCCATGGCTTCTTTGGTGCTGACTGACAGCTCACAGCTGACTTCTGACAGTCAACATTTAGGTATATACCTACATTTTGACTGTCAGAGTGACAGCTGCTAAACACATGTTTTTGCAGATCATATGGTTCGGCGTAGGGATACATAATTTGGTCTGGTAACTTTTCAAAGCCGTCAACTATCAGCTGTGAGCTGTCAGTCAGCACCAAAGAAGTCGTGGGGCTACTGTATATACGCATATAATAAAACTCTAAATATGTCTATACATTTGATTTTATGTCTGTTTGTTTGTGGCAAGTTAACTCAAAAAGTACTCATCAGAACGAGATGGTATTTCTTCTGTTGTACTCCTTATTTTTCAGAAAACAGAGTGAGCTGTATATCACCCCACTATCTCATCAACGAGCGTAACAGTGTCGAAAAAACCGACTGTTAGTGTGATTACATTTGTTATTAAATTTGTATCGATTAAAATATATGATTCTTAAGTGTATACATCTTGTATGTAAGCCTCCTTGCAGTGAGGCAATTGAAAAGATCAACAAACAAACCAATTATAAATATTCTTGGCAACGCGTATATAGGGATGGAAAACAATACAAATTAAATGGTGTATGTTTGTTGCTCAATCACCACTTCACCGGTTGTATTGAAATTTAGCATGGTTATCATTTGGACCTCCGTTTAACACGTGAGTAATATTTTTTCTCTTAAAATCCTATAAATGTGATGGTTTTTTCAAATAGTATGTCTTAAACAACGCAATTAATCGTTTTATTCTCTCGTTAGGTGTAATTTTTTTTCTGTCTTACTTGACTGCCAAATCAACTACAATCCAAATAATAATTTCAGATACTTATCAACATAATAAATCCAAATTAGTGTTGGTTTTTATGTATCCACGTTAGTAGGCAAATCGTTTTTCATTAGCAAATACAACTTATACAATCATAAATAATTGGCATTGATAATTGGAGGCTGGTAAATTAGGGGATTTTGAGATTTCCAAAACGTATTCAAAAAACTACTTCTCGCTGTAACATAAAATTGAAATTTGTCAGATAGGTATAAGAGCCACCTCAAACCCTCCGAAAAAAGTTAACTTTCATATTTAATTACGTGAAATAGGGGGAAGGGTACTACCCTTTAAATTTATTTAAAAAAGAGATTAATAAACTAGTGGAAAATTGAAATATTTACATACATGTTCAGGGACAACCTTGAATAAACATAAGTCTGAAAATATTGTATAGCTCCAAAACAAGTGTAATTGAGTGGAATGGAGTGGTTGGAGGTGGGGCGTGGGAAATTGATATTCACAAACCTTAAGAAGAATACTGTTTGGTCCGCTAGAAAATAAAAATTTATTGAGAAGATGGGTGGACTAGCCCAAATAACTAGAAAAGTGTTAAGCTTTTTGGATTTCATAAATTATATGTTGAAAATAGGGAAAAAGGGGTGGAATTTTCTAAACTAAAAAAACACTTCTAGGAGTAGCAGAAAATTGGAATATCTGCAATCGCGTACAGAGACCACCCAAATAATCATAAAATAATGAAAATTTGAAATTTGTATCCAAAAAGTTTGGGATTCTAAATTTCACCAACCATCTAAAAAAAAATTTGCTGTGCTAAGAAAATTGAAACTTGCCTCTTTAAAATGTTATTGTTTTATTTATGCTATGTGTTAACCTATAATGCTAATTTTTATCCAATTTGTTTTTGAAACAATTTGTATAATTTATTTTCACATAGCTTATGATGTTTTTAGACAAATATTGCATTTTCTATAGATCACGTTAGTTTGTACACTCAGTTTATGGGCTGATTAATGTTCAGTTTAAAAATTGTATTAAAAATGTATTGATAGACATATTTGATTTGGGATTGTCATGGTTATCTTTATATTGTGGAAGAATCTAAAAAGTGCATCCGGACGTTAGACATCTTCATTCGATATTGTTTTACATGGCTTCAATATGAATTATTCGAAAATTTACAAAAATTATAGAAAAATTAAATCTAGCATGCCACCTAGTATTTATAGAATGATCTCTATCAAAGTTCAGAGAGCAAAAATGAATTACGTATAATTCAAAATAGTGGATCAAATTAGGTCACACACATTTAAAATTATCAATTACTTTTCTAAACTGTAAACTATTACAGTAGGTATCTTATTATGTAACTTGAATTTGTTTAAACGCTTTAACAACTAATTATTTATACTGTGTCAATATTCTTTATTTTTATTAGAACCAACAGGTAAGAGTTTAAATTTTGTGAATAGAGAAAAACTTCATCTTTAAATTTAATTTTAACTGTTGACACATTTTCAGATTAAATCTCTATTTTGACACTTTGTTTTTTTCACCCCGCCTTTTGATACTATACAACACTATTTAGACCAATATGGGATTTATATTTAAACTGAATTTAAGATTTGGGACAATGTGCTCTGTAGTTAGTTTTATATATTAAAAAAGAACAAATCAACTTTCTAGATTCCCTGTGTGAAGAACGGGTACACCAGCTAGTTATGGAATGAAATAAGAACATATATTTGCTGTTAAATACTCAAAAGTATTGTATTTTTGCTTTATTTTTATTTTGTCCTCAGATTGAAAGTTATAAATTATAAATAATATTAAAATATCTCCTAACATATAGTTAGTATTTTATTTTAAGTAACAAATATATTTATTGAAAAAAAGACATATGGTAACTTTAAATTATATTTGGTAGTAGGGAGCCATTCACATGAGAAATATAAGGGCTTGTTAAACACTTGAGAATATATGAGCTGTGACTCTTAGGAGTCCGGGGTTCATGTTCTGAAAGAATAATAAACTACCCGTTTTGGCTGAATGTAAATAAGCCTAATACAGTATTGTCCTACAGTGATTTAAAATAGCTTTTTATAATGGAGTAGACCTATTTGGTTATCCGATGAAAACTGTCTAAATAGCACTGACCAAAAACGAAATGTTACACACTACTATTTGTTTTTTCACCACGTCTTAGTACCTCTAGGGTTGTACACACACACACACACACACATGTATATACATATTAATTATGGTGGTATGTAGTAATAGTTTAGGTAGAATCTGGAGGAAGTGTAATGGTATTTGCTAAAGGAGTGGAGGGAGAAAGCGTTTAGAAAAACTTAAGAAGCTCATTGCAACTGGCCTGGATTAGAACACTGACCTTTCAATCAACGGCCATCAAGACTGTATATTCCTGACCATGACTATGAGTCCACCATTATGGTTATACAAAAATTTTCTCGAAAAGACTGTACTTGTATTCATTCGAGGCTGCGATAGCTCACTTCCGGTTCCTCTTTCTCTGGGCGACATCGCATTTTCTGACAAGAGTGTGTCTGGGCCTTCTTCCTCTCACTCTTGCTGTTGTTGTGGTTGATGTAATCGAAGGCGGCCCGTGGAGCTAACGAGGACCACATAAAGGTGTCATCAAGGTGAACATCCGCGACCAATTCTATATTACTGAGCACACACACTTGATTCAGTTGATAGAGGCCCGGCATTCTTTCTCTTTTCTCTCTCACATACAGTCGACAGTCTACTCGTCTATTGCAGGATGGTCCAATCAAGACCTTCGTTTAGACAAACAGAGCAGCTATCTACTGATCTGTGCACCCAGGTTCGATCCCTGGAGAGTGCTATAAGTGAATCATTATTAAAATGTGTTGTTTTATTTCTGTTACTCATGAATTAACAATCTCAAACTATTTGAAACAAGCTAGGATTAATAGATTATGCATATGACAATTAATTACTTCGCTTAAAAAATTGTACAGTACATCGAACATACTTTATCACTAATTTACCTATAAATAGAGATATTTAATCAAAACTCGTAGGATATGTGTAACAAAATAAAATACATTGTTGCAAAAAAAATCCTACAAAGAGCATAAATGAAATAATATACACTGTTACAGATATGTATTGAAAAAAAAGTAATATTTCTGTTCAGCAAAGAGCATAAAGTTCAGTCTTCCAGACCTCACATAATAATAATAATATTTAGCACCGCGTCTTACTACCCATTCGGGTTATACGCTTTTAAGTACTAATTACGCTAATGGATTAGGAATTGGGAAGGTTGAATTAGAGAAAATGAACCCGCATTTGCGTGGAGGGAGAGTGGAAAACCATTTAGTAAAAAAACCTCCAGTTCACCCGACTGAGATTCGAACCTTGATCTCCCCGTCCTCAGCAGTCGAGCTTCAACACGACAAGCGCGTTAGCCAACTACACCACCGAGGCGGGTCTCACATTATAAAATATATTTACAAATAGTACAGAAATTATTGGACATAGAAAATAATATTTTAATTAATATATGTTTTTAACTTTTAATAGTATAACAATATTGCAATTTATTACCTCAATTAATTGCGTATATATTATTAAAATTGGAGGTTTATCCTTACTTAAGAAATCCTCTAATTCATTTTTCTGAAAATTTAGATGCCCAAATTTATTTATGATGTCAAACCATACCTGAACACGAATGTTAATCAAAATCATTGGTGGCGATTTTGATAAAATCTATTTTTTGTCTTTTGAATCTCTTTAGTAAAATACCTTTCAATTTAGCGTTAAATATCTAATTCCCAAAACTTGTCAGGTGACCTATGAAAACCCTAAATACCAAGTTCTAGCCAAATCGGTATGATGGTTTTGGTTCTAGGCCGAGATACAGACACAAAGACAGACAGACTTCACCGAGAAAATAACTTTTTCTGTTTAAGGGGGCTATGAAACGTCAACAAATATCCAAATTTCGAGTTCAATTTTTTTACTTGGTTGATATTTCTTACTCCGGTGTGACGAGGTAAAGTAAAACTAAACATAAATCTTAAATAGTCAAAAATTGGACGTATTAATAAGCCAATACTTGAACGCAACGCACAATCACACGTTGAAATGAATTACAACAGTTACTATACTAGACTAGACTATAGACTAGATATGAGAATTTTCAGAGAAATTTTGAATTAGAAAATATTCCGCAGTGGTGGCTTGAGGTAAAGGGGTTTAATTGTAGAGGAGGAACTTAGAAAATATTATATACACGTATACTTAAATATATAGTGTGTTAAGAGACGAGTGAGCTATAAGAAAAGGAAGGGGAGACTTTGGGTTGGGGAAGGGGTAGATAGGAAGCACGGAAGATAGTGGGGCAGTTAAACGTCAGGTCATCTTTAAAATTATTTGATTTAACTTTAAACAGTGAAGTATCATTTATGAACACAATGGGTTTACAAAGGATCGCAGTCATTTGTTTCTTTACTACTTTTTTTTAGCGCCACGTCGTACTACCTGTTCGGGCTATACGCTTATATACTAAATACGATAATGTTTTATGGATGCAGAAAGTTGAATTAGAGGATGTTCACCCCCATTTGAATGGAGTGATAGTGGAAAACAATTTATAAAAAACGACCCTCAGTGCACCTGACCGGGATCGAACCCTGATCTCCCTTTCATCGGCAGTCTAGTGTATTGCGAGTGTAACGCGTTGGACCGTGCGGTCACCGAAGCAGGTGTTTCTTATTACTACTACTACTACTACTACTACTACTATTACCACTATCAATAATTCATTATTATTATCCCTTTAATCAGTTGAAATTAATCTACAGAAATAATAATTTAAAATTTTCCACGTTGGAAAATTTTTCCTTCTCACAACTCTAATATAGACCGTCCAGAATGAATGTGAAATATTTAACTATTATTAGTACTGGTGCAGATATTTTTACTTGTCCTCTTTCCCCTAAGGACCAACTTATTCTTAGATCTTATCTTCAGGGCGATTCCAAACCTTCTGTAAAAACTTTACTAGGAGATAAGGAACACATAAACAAACCTTTTACTTTGATGAATGTATATCCACATTAGTCACCCTTAGACGTTAGACGACGCTGTTGATTACAAAAAGGAAGAAAGTATGAATTAAACTTTTATTTACAGCCGTTTACAAGAGCTTACAGCGGTATCATGAACGTTTGTATGAAAGGTACCAGTTTCACATAGTTGAATGAAAATGTTTGGTGATATGGCACACACGTCTGTTTGGATATTGTTCACAGCACCATCTTACAAAGTCTCTACCATTTCCATTGGCAGCCCCATACGCTAGATGTATGTCAGCCATCTCAGGATCCTTGAAATGCTCAATGTTACACGTAGATATAGTAAGTCCGCGTTACAAATAACGACAGTGAAAAATAAACATTTGACACGCAACCCAGCAGTGCCATATAGTGACAAAAATTGTCTGCGGACATACAGTCATTAACGAAAAGGTTTGGCGTTACCAACCGCCTCGGTGGCGTAGTCGGCTAACGCGTCAGTTTCGTGTTGAGCAAGACTGCCGAAGACGAGGAGTTCGACGTTCAAATCTCGCTCTGGTGCACTGAAGGGGATTTTCCTATAGGATTTTCCACTCTCCCTCTACGCAAATGCGGGTTAACTTCCTCTAAATGCAACCTTTCCAATTCCTAATACATTAGCGCAATTTGTACTTAAGCGTATAACCAAAACGGGTAGTAAGACGCGGTGCTAAAAAAATAAGTTAGTGTTTCTTATTGCCCATAAAAATGTGTGCATAGAGTTTCGAATCAACCTGTATTATATCCAAATAATTTATAAATTAATCCCAATTTTCTTACCAATGGACGCATCTAACAGCTGGAAGCTACTAGATCTACTCTCACCTATTCATACATTGTGTCGTGTGAAATACGGTGGTATATTTTGATAAATATTATCAACAGCTATAAATTAACACTTATAATAATGTTAAATGTAATCAATATGGACCACAAAAAATGTATTTATTTTTAAAGGATGCTTCAAATGTTCATTTGTAAGAAAATCAGGTGCTAAGCCCATACGGCTAGTACTATAAAACCACAACATAAATTAATGGTGGAGAACGTTGAGGATTTAAGGTTCAGATGTTTACGATCAACCCATGAGAGATTTTACTTTGAGAAGGGAAAGGGGGAAATGTTTAAATTTGAAATAAAGGCTTTACATGGTTCTAAAGCAGGCGTGGTGTAAAATATTCCGAATTTACTGGTGGAGTGGTGCTTCGATTCTCTACAAGCTTCAATACTGCATTTAACGCCTCTAGAAAAAGACCACCCGCAGAGATGGACGAGTAGTCAAAGGCATTTGAATCGTTCTGCATTTGGTTATGGTTGAAGGAGAGGACAAAGTCGAATCCCAGTTGAGTGCACAGTATATAGAGCTGTTTTTAAAATTTGATCTTCTCTGTGGTTTTTACTATCCTCTTACTACAGATATGTGACGTGTTTTCAAAAACATTCCTCTTCTTACCTAACCATTAAAATTAAGTATTTATTAGCTCTAGGGATAAACGTAGGAACTTAAAATGAAAACTAGTACTGTTCGCAAAACAAATAGACAGTAAATAAACTAGTTTAATAGGTAGGAATCCTTAGTAGGTAAAACGTATATCTACTCGTTTGAGAATCCTGTGGGCCTATCACCGAGATGTTTGGAGTTTATTCCATTGCGAGATCGGGCGTTCACGTAACACAATCTCGAAACTTTTTCTATTTAGCTATTCTTGAAAAAAATTTCTTTACGGACTGAGATTCTTCCATTCGGATAAATCTCACTGCGGTTCTACCTCTCGTAATCACCATTCTCTAAACGGAAAGCTCGAAAGTATTTGTTGTTGGACAAAATGTAAAATGGTGGAAGCATAGACGGACTATTTGATGATAAGAGAACTTGAATTCGAAAATGAATTTAATAAAATGCCACGTATATTTCGTGAACGCGAAGACACTTTTGAGCTTAATAATTTTATTAATTTGTTCAACCTTAATAAACGGTGTTATTCAAATAGAAAGACATTCCATCCATATGCTGTATGTTATTTAATTTTAGCTTTTTAGGTACCTATTAAAGTTATTAAGATATATCATACATGATGTAATAAGTTACACTAGTAATAGCTTTTTATTTAATCATTTAGCGAAACAACAAAACATACATAAAGTGTAATCTGCTTTTTCTCTTTGCTTATTCTCTTCCAATCCATTTTTATTTAGACTTTATCAAACTAAACTTAACCAACAAAAAATAAAACTCAGATAAAACGAAGATGGCGAAGACAACATTTTTGTTATTCTATTGTTCACACAGCTATAAAGTAAATCTCAAATCACAATTTTTACATCGGAAGTTCGGAATTTTTCGCTTAATACGAAATTAGAAGACTCGACATGAATCGCGAGATTTTTAACTCAGGAATGGCTACTTTACGGATATGAAATTACGAGTTCGAGTTGAGCATGGTGAGATTCGCCGTAGTGAGATAAACTCGCAATATATCTGGGATAGGCCCACTGATTCCGGTTCCCGTTGGGGATTGAACGTACATTACTCTTGATATTGACGTGTCATCGTTCTTTACATGGTTAGTAAATTAACAGACTTCGAGCTAGTTGTTGTGTTAGCCATAACATTCAATTATAACTATCTATTAATAGCCTGTACATTTATAAACTGCGTATACATCTGGTGAAAACTCTACCTAAATTAGGCCCGGACAATTTCAAAACCCTCCTTTATTTGTTGACCACTATGCTCAAGGAGAAGTGGGAGAAATATTCGGCCTAGGTGGCCATTGAAACTCGAGTGTGCGTGTCCGACAAGAAAACACCATACACATCCCTGTGCCATCAACCACGTTTTCATTCCTCCCCTTCTCTAAATACCAAACACGAGCACCCAAACACACTGGCCCTCAATGCATGATGGGACCAGCTGTTTATTTCTTGGACTCGTTGCGTACCTTCATATGTTGCCTCACTTCTCTCCCCAATCCAACCACAAGCACACAAACGCACTCTCTGGCATTGACAGGGTGTCATGGAATGACCTATTCTAATAAGTACTTCCCCTATTCAAGGATAATGAACCTCTTTGTATATTTTGCTCAGTGTTACCCTACCGATGTTAAGTTTTCAAATAGTTAGTTTGAGGAAAGTAGACCATTGTCTAAATCAAAGTGTTCAACGCTAAACAAAAAGGCAGGAGGTGGGAGTTAAGGAACATCTACCTTTACCAAGACGTCCAAGGTTAGCCTACTCTACTTTGCATCAAATAAGGTCCAACGCAAAAAGTGTCGGGGTAGTTACTGACTTTAAATTGAAAAATTACACCTGAATATGGGAACCAAAACTGTCACCTTTTTTTAGTACGTCTATTCTATTACCACTAAGCTATCCTGGGTTCATCCCGTGACCAGGGCCATTATTCACTCATATTTTAAGGCGGAATGTATGTAGCTTGGCTATTTAAGCCCCCATGATATGCACATTCACAAGTTGTAATTGTATATTTTGCACCATAAAGCCCTCCCGAGTCGAAGGTGGCTGAGTTATCTGATAACATTCATGAGTGACTAACCATTTCTTTACGCCCGTCGTGGATTATTATTTAAAATTAAAGTAAATAATGATCCTAGGTCACAGAGAAGGAAAGAACAGATCCACAGCCCCTAGGTTAAAATTGTTGCACTCCATTTCGAGGCTTTACTCCCTCAACGTTGGGATCATATATATATATAATATATATAATTATTTATACATATATATGACATAATATATAAATATATTATTACTTTGACAATATATTTTATAAAACATTTAAATGAGTCATATATATGTATAAATAATTATATATATTATATATATGATATATATATTATGTCATATATATGTAAAAATAATTATATATATATGACTCATTTAAATGTTTTATAAAATATATTGTCAAAGTAATAATATATTTATGTTATCTGACAAATAGTCCATATTAAAATGTAAAAACCTTATGCTCTTAATAAAAATTCAAGAGACTGGCTTTAAGCAGTCATACAAAAATTGCAATAGATATATTTAATAGATAGTATGTAAAATTCACACATTTATACCATTGCTTAGCTATTTAAATAAATTCTGTATTTGTATCAAATCCGAAAACAAAAAAAAAATTCCTAAACAGTCGATTTTAGTCGAAGTGAGTAAGACTATGATATGAAGAAACCATTAATAAAATTCCCAACAATTGGAAATTGCCTTATGTGTCTAATTACCATGTGCGCTTCCTTGATATTATATATAATACATATTAAATATAAAAATATATAATATATATTATATTAAAATATATTATTGTCTTACATTTATATTTAATAATTTGATTTTTTTTTAAGTAAAGGTTAGGTGAGACTGTCAGAATATATGAATCGATTCTAAACAAACAATTGATATAATACGTAGACTAGGGATGCTAATTTCCCGTATTGTATCGATATATCTATCATGAATTGATATAAAAAAGTTGTATATCGAAAGCTATTAAATTCCTATCAAAATAAAATGGATGTTCTTCTGTAATTATATTCTTTGACGCTTTTCAATTTTCAATGTGTTATTTACCTCTTTGAATAAGACAAGTTATATAAAAATATAACCAAAATTGACGTAATTAGTAAAATGGAGCAATAAAATGTTTGATTAATTTAATTCACTAGAGTAACGATATATTGTGGCCAAAGCTTCATCACTAATTTCTGGTGAGCTACCGTACGTAGGATCAGTTATGGTGGACAACTTGAAATTTGTGTAACGTGTACAATATGTTCTTCTTTCAGTTATAAAGTTCCGCAATTTATTGAATTAATTTTAAGTTTATTTGAATTTTTAATTTTGAAAACTTTTATCGTGTTTAATAAATATATATAAGATTGTGAGATTAAAGTTTCAAGCGATCATGTGTTGTAATGGGGAAGTCCAAGTTTAGCATTGAGGGGTGAGTGGGGTATCAGGCACGTTCAATTTTCTATGAAATAATGCTTGGGAAAATAATTAAAAAGGAAATGTTCAAGAATCGGAATAGAGAATCGAAGAATCGTGGTTGAACTAAAGAATTGGAATCGAGAAAAACAGGTATCGTGACATATCTAATATATTTAGCCTTCCTCTAAAAGCATAATAAATTGTTGATCGGCTCACAATATAACCTTTTAATATTTTTAGAACTAGAAGCTAGTTTTTCTCTTTACCTTGAGACAAGAAATTTTGTAGTGTTCTGTCCCCTCATTCTTACTGGCATGACATAGGTGGTTGTAATTGAAGGGCGAAAGGGAGAGTAAGCTTGAAAAAAAAAGAGAAATAGATCTAGAAATGACACAGACGATTGTATTTTAAACCATGCACAGCAAATTGTACTTTATCACTGACCGTGGCATCCACCTTAAGGCGGGGATGCAGAGAGCATGAGTCTTTGCCATTTTTATAGAAAAAATCTTTTTTGGCCAAAATAAATAAAATATTTCTTCAGTAAAAACATAAGATAAGTTATTCTCAGATAGTGAATATCTGTCATGAGCGTAGAGGCATTAAATTACAAACTTTCTAAATTAGGATTAAAAGTCGTCATTTAATTCCAGGACATCCTTGACCGGTATTTAATAACTGTTGAGGTCACCACGTGAAAAACACTAAATTCTATGTTTGTGCCAAAGCAATATTTGATTTATATTTACTTAAAAAAAGCTTTGATAGAAAAAGTTGAAAAAACGCTTACCCATTCTCACGTTCCCTGCTCACGTTAACAGCTACAGTTTATTTTTCACCATCCAAAACCAGAATGTAAAATAACGTTTCCGACATGTGCTAAAATCAAAAATATAACCACAATATTGTTTGGTTATTTTTTTTGCCAATCAATATAAAAAAATGGCAAGTGGAAAAGAAGTGAACCGTAATCATTGCAACGGTGAACTAATACATAATAATAAGGGAGTCCCTTTCTTGTAAGGCTTTGAAAAATGGCACGAGACTATGTTCCATTTTTGTTTTTTTATATGGGCACGCGCAGAGCTAACGGTATCTTATTCAATTCTTGGAGACGGGAAACATCTTCATCCGCTCTTCCTTGATTTTCTTTTTTTAATTTTTCATTTCTCACCCATCCTTATTTCGGGAGGGGGGATAGTATTGTTCCTCATCTGATCCTTCACTTTCGTTGGTTTTTGTCACCTTGAAAGACGAGATGTTCAGACACACCCACCACCGTAATCCTCGGCACACGTCCCATCCGAATGAACCACGCCTCTCAGCAGGATGTTCAAGGAAGGACGACACCATTCATATGGAAACTATATGTGTAACCTTGAAAGACTATCATCTTCAGCCCCACTGTAGATGATGACGTCCATTCAACTAAACACAGATGGTTTTCGTGTCAGGAAGGAAATATTCCAAGTTGAATCTTAACGGTGTTTCAATTTGTTTTATTCTTTGTTTAGTCTTCTACCAATTCATAATAATAGACTGATTACTGTGACCAATATTTGTGTGTTTTCCTACATTATTCACATTAGTAATGTTTGATCTAATGGATAGAGTAAATCAAAATTAGGTAAAAGTATTGGAATTACTTTAAATACTGCCCTTTAGTAATTTTATGAACACATCATCATGACATTCAAATTTTCCAGTAATTTTGATTTTATTTGAGCTTGTAGCTAAATATACTGTTAATATTATAATAATTAATGTTTTTCATAGCTAGGAATTATAACAAGAAACTTATGTATACTTTTCTGATCTACTTGGTTTACAACACAATACATAAATTATTATTTACGTGGTCCTGATTTTACTACTCATCTAGGCTGCCAGTGTATATAGAATAAGAATGCGAAACATAAAATTTAGATCAATTGTACCCACAATTGAACTTAAATCTAAAACTTATTTTTACTATGGCCCTCTTAAAACTCTCAATATCTGATAATTTTTTTTCTACTACGGCGTGCAACTGAGCGTGCGGGCTATCCACATCTAACTAGGCTAATAGGCTAGTATTTAAGAAGGTAAAAGTATTTAGGAAATGCATCCGCATTCGCGTTTAGGTAAAATTGAGATATTATAAAGGAAAAAAGCACGCTAAGTATACGGACGGGATTCTAGCCCTGACATACCCATCCACGACAATAAAGGATTTAGCGAGAATTACGTCCTAGACAATGTGAAAAATCATATTGGTAGTTTGTAAATTAATTGGATTTGTCTTCTCTTTGTTATATTTTGTTCTATAAATGTTTATATCCACACCAGTGGTCATGTTGTTTAAGGCATCAATATATCAACCTACAGGATTGTCGTTGAAGGGGAGGTCATGGTTTGAATCTCAGTTAGATATACTGGGATGATTTTCCACGTATTGTGATTATTCCACTGGGGTTTTCAGTCCTCCTTCCAAGCCATTGTGTGTGCAATTCCTCTAAACTAACTTATTCAACACTACCCTATAAAATCCGTTAAAAACCTTGGTGTTAAACATAATCAATACAAAATAATAATTGTTTTGAAAAGTTATTATAATATTGTATTCATTAAACTTAAAAAAAGCAATAGCATTGAAAACAATGACATTCGAAAGCTGATGAACCAAAAAACAAAAGGTAACATTACTTTATGTTAGTGTTAGACTAATTTTGTATATTAGTATACACACTCAATAAAATAATCCAATATTAAATTTATTTTATTTTATTAATATAAAACGGATTAAATACAGTACTAGAAATGTGTGCGTCGATTTTCAATCTCACCTCGTTTGGCAGAGAAGTTCAGGGAGGCCGCGTCGAATTGGCTTCAGAGGGCTCGCAGTATGGAAAAGTATAGGAACCACTGCCTTATAGGACTAAAAACCTTAAATTTAAATTATATTATTTAATGAAAATTCATTAAAATATCAAATTAGTCCAATTTTACAAATGTTAAAGGTGAATTAGATTAGTTATTAAAACAAAGTAGATTGATAAAACAGCAATCTACCTCCCTACTTAAACAAAGTTTTTTTAACTGGAATATAAAATTTAATCCAATTGAAGATTTATTTAAGTGTGTTGGATTTTAAAATTCCATTTCTTTAAAAAGATTTCCTAGTGTGCGAGATGTCCTTTCAAATAGGTGGCACCCGTACATTTTAAATTAAGTGTTATATTATGTATTAGCTAAATTTTGGAGGGAAGTTATTTTTTGTAGATACTGACTGAGCACATAATAAAAAGGTTATTTTCATCCCTAAAAGTGTAACACCGACATTTTAGTTTTAAATTATATTATGTTCAATAGCCTACTAGGTATTTTGTATTTACAAATGTGTTTAATTTCATTTGTAAGACTTTTGAAGTTGTAAACATATATACAACAATAAATATTTTATGACCTTATTTACCATAGCAGTTTATTAATACTATAAAATATATTTCCATGTATCTTCATTGAAAGCGGCACAGAGTTTGACGAAAAAGAATATGGTCAAAACTGAGTATAAAATGAAAAACAAAGTTATTTTTGGATTGTATTAAAGGTATAAAAGTATTAACGTTCATTCTCGAATTTGAGTTTTTTTTATATTGATATCAATTCATGTAGTGTTTGGGTTTATATTCATAATATATATGTATAATTTGAGTTTTTTTATATTGATATCAATTCCTGCAGTGTTTGGGTTTATATTCATAATATATATGTATATATATTCATAATATATATATATATTCATAATATATATATATATTCATAATATATATATATATTCATAATATATATATATTCATAATATATATGTATATATATTGTGATATTTGTATATTTATTTTTGAGTGAAATTGTTTATTATCACATAATTTCACAGTAAATCTAATACACTAGCTTAAACTATTTTATAAATTATTAACTACATATTTATGTAAGATTTGACAAATAGTTTTAATAAAACTAATATGTAACCTTTAAACATTTAATTTTATATTACTGACAGTTAGTGGTTAGGGAAAACTTGACGAATAACACAAATTGTATTGAATAAAATAAATAATGTTAAATAATATAGCCACCTATTTATAGTGATGTGCTAACAATATTCCGAGGTTTGAATTTAAAATATGACAATTTAAAATAAACTAGAAAATTCGATGGATATCAACATAATATATATTGTGTTAATTTTAGAAAAAAAAAATACAATTCCAACGGAAAATTATTTAAAATTATCTATAAAGCAAGCAAGATAATAAATAGCTTCGCAGAAATACGAACACCAATGGATTCCCATCAACACCTTTACTTATTTATCAGCGATTTGCATTTCCTGCTCTAAACAACTCCTCTAGATTCAAACATTTGGTCATTTTATGAGTGAAACCTCTGTGTTTATGAATTACGTTATTTGTTGGAACATAACACACACGCTGTTTTCACAAAGTCAAACACAGCCTTCAAACACAGCTGCATCAAGTATATTGACATCTGAGCTCTGCAGGAATTCCAAAGTGGGTTAAGTTTCCAGATATTAATTTATTAAATATAGGTCAACTTTATTAACTTATAATGGGTTTATATGCGTAGTAGTTTACAAAATATTTCCAAATTATTTTTATATTCATTTTACAAAAATTGGGGGTGATTTTATTACTAAAAATGACACTTTTGCAAGATTTTGAATTTGTCTCCACAACATTTGGAAGTCTCAAATAGTTGATGTAATATAGACCACTCTAGCTTCGGGTGGGTCCATTGGAAAGGGTAAACTGCCATTTATTGATACAGAGAAGATATCACTTGACGATGATAACGCTTTCCACCCACGCTTCAACAAGGCATTCCTCTACATTCTTCCATAAAAACACTCCAAACTCGCCTTGCCGTTAATCTTCCTTATGAAGATTGTCACAGCCTTCAATATTACCTCACGTACACATCCATAGATATCCGGCAACAACGGTCAAAACAGCATAATAAATTAAATCCAGGCTGAATACTAGCAAGTTTCAAATATTAATTAATGCAGTAATTATATTTTGGATACAAATAATCGTATCAACACATGGTTTAAAACTAAGCCAAATATCCATTTCTTTTACAAACACTTATAATCGAATTTACAAATTATATATTGCCAACAAAATATAATTATTATAGTATTAAATATACTATCAAAACATAACTATGTTACTTTATTTTATTTTTAAATTAAATAAGTATTTCACACTAAATATTTCCGTTATGAATGTGTGTCAAACCACTACAATTTAAAATATTGTCAAAATACTATTTATCATAGATTGTTTATTATGTGTATTAAACTAATGGTTTAATTTGCATCTAATAATATGTATAATAAAAGTAAAATCCGTATCCATGAATATTTGCGATCGTGTGAATAGAGCTTCCCACATTTGGAACAGTTGTGGTGGGTGATATACTAAATATCTCGCAAGAACATCGACCTCCGATTACGTGAGTGTCGGTTTGCCATTGGACAAACACAGAGGGTTAAATAATGTAACTTTTATGGCCACCTTTGCGTGCCGTTTACGCACAATACACACACAGCTGGCGCACTGCTAAAATATCGGTTTAATGGATGTGGTTGGTTTCACCACTTTGACATCTGAAGATGTCTCTTGGGAGACGGCATTGACGGACGTGGTAGGCAACCATACATAGCAATAAGACTCGCAAGTTGCATAACTTTACAAATTTAAAGGATGCGTGGAGAAACAGAGAGTCAAGCGGGGTATATGAGTGGCTTAAATCAAAAAGTAGAATTTATTATATACCTATATGTTTCTTAATTAGCTAGGTGAGAATCCTATAATGTGTTTCATATTAATACGAGTCCATATAGGCTACCATTTTCTACACATCATCCAGCATTTTCATTTGATTACCATTTGGGTGTGTCTGTCTACTGAGTTAATTAGTTTCAGAGCATAATTTTACTTTTAGTGCATGCGCAAGTGATAAATCAAGTAATAAATAAATATTCTGGTACTTCTTTGAAAATCTACTGAAGTGTCTGAGAGAATATAATATTGAGGAGAAGAGTATTTAATTGGTATAAAAAGAAGAAGTGTAAATACATTTTTATAGCGAGAAACTTAAAATGCAATTCTACCTGCCTTTCGATTTCACCTTAAAATCATAAACTTTACATTAAGTTAACTATGTTTTACATTCATTCCCAACCAAAAACATGATGACTCCCCCTAACCTATAGGGTTAGTTAAAATATTAGTATGAAAACTGTTAAACTATAAATACTTACCAATATAATTTTGACACCATATTTTCTTTATTGGTTAGTTTAAAATATTAAGTTTATGTGAAAATATACACCAGTTCTATATTTAAATATTAATATCAAATATCGGGTGAAATGTATGTATTAAAATAATAAAATTATAATCTAATATAGTTATTTTCTTTCACGACTCCAATTTTGTTACTAAAATATACTAGATACGAGAGAAACAATAAGGTAACCTCTTAATAATTAATTATTCCACCATAGGTCATAAACTTAAAATATAGTTTAAGATATTTAGAGATATTAAATAACTTTTAATCATATAATATTTTATTGATGAAATTTTAAAATTAAATTCTTCATTATTTAATACATAGTTTGTGAAACTTTTACTCAGAATACCAATCTTGAATATTTTATGTATAATTAAGTGTAAAATTATTAAAAGTGAATTATTGGTGATTTAAAATAGTAGAATAAGTAATTTTAACTCATGCATCTACAGCATGATTTTGATATAAAGGAACAATTTTGACAGTTTTAAAGTTAATGAAATTTCTTGACAAATAATTATAGGCCTATATATACATTTATACTGCCTCTGTGGCCTACTGGTCCAATTTATTGGCTACAGATTTAGAGGTTCCGGGTTCAATCATCGGTGCTTCCAGATTGTTCTGTGAAGCTGTGGGTCTAGAATGGGTTCAAAATAAATCCTGTTAGGACAAATAAGGAGTTACTTGAACGAAAAATTAGAAGCACTGGTCTATAAAACTGAGATTAATGGCCATAGGGTTCATTGTGCTGACCACATGACCAACTTTATCCGAAAAACTTTGCAGTATCATCACCAACAGATGGTGGCTTCTCGGTCAGTATGTTTCGATTACCGGCTGAAGCCATAAAGTATGTCAAATCATGTAATCTCCACCTGCTTTTTTTCATAGATAATAAAAATACTTTCAAAAATATAATAATAATAATAATAAAACTAATGATAAAACTATAAATATTTTGTTTTGTACATTTTGTTACTTATTAATAACCGTTAGGTTATACATATGTTAAATAATTACGCTAAAGTGTTAAGAGAAAATAAAGGTTTAATTCAGCTGAAGTGTACCCGTATTTGGGCAAAGGTAGAATGTAATATTAGTTATGAAGAATCACCCTCAAGCGGGATTAGAACTATTATTCCTCCATCACCGGTGGATCACAGAACGTCACAAATCAATCGACTACCGAAATGGGTACTATAGATATTAACTGATTTTTAATTTATTTTTTGTATTTCCTTAACGTTCCTTCCTATCAGAATCCTACGATATTTCTTACAACAATCCATTAGTTATTATAACGGTAGTTCTTCACTTTGTTTTGTTTTTTTACAATGTTATAACACAGTATATTTGTTTTTGAGATAAAATTCGTTTAAAGGTAGTTTACTAATGGTTAATTTTTCAAAAAATGTGAGCTATATTATAAATGGCTCCAATGATTTAATTCAAATTGGGTAGTCTATCTGGTAATATTTTAGAATAAAAATAATTCTGCCTATTTTGTTTTTCATATATTTAATTTATTAGTAATTTACTGTTGGCTGATTTTCTTAAAAATTGGTATCAGGGACTATTTTACATGATCAATAGTAAATAATAATAATAATAATAATAATAATAATAATAATAATAATATTACTACATAAATATTTTTTTAATAAAAATTAAATTAATGGTAGTATATGTATGGCAAATAATAGAAGGTTTGCAATTTTTCTAAATTGCTTTTAAAGAATGAGTTAAAAATGGGTATCTACGAGAAGTATTTTACGATAAATAAGAATTAATTTTGTTTCTTAAAAATTACAAATAACTACAGGTTGTTAATAACTAATTTATGTTTGAATATTTAAAAATTATAAAATATTTGAACAATTTTGTATTAAATATATATATATAACGATTGTTTATTGTGATAAACAATGTTATTTGCTTCTTATTATGATGGGAACTTACTCAAGGGTGGTTGGCTTAGAACCTATTTTTTTAAATTTTCTTCGATGCTACACAATATGAGAAAATTTTTTACGATGGTAAATAGACATATAATTTAAAATATTACCATATATTGCTAAACTAACACATTTTCTGGGTGTCATCTCCAAAATAATAACTACCAGTTCTTCAGTCGTTACAAAAAAACAACTCGAAACCCAGAATATCCAGGAATCTCAAATATTGCAGGTGAGTAGGTAGCCCTAATCCCAAAAGGGTGCAGGAATACCTTGTGACAAAATTTTCAACAGGGAGCCTCTAACATGGGGATTTTAAGAAAATCTAACGAATCTCAAAGCCCAGAAGAAATAAAATACTGACATTTTTTAGGCAGCCCCTTACTAAAAAGTATGCAAAAATATTTTATGTCGTAAAATTACACATGTAAGCCCCAAAATAAAAAAATTCCAAGTAACCAAAGTCTAAAACCTCTCGAAGCCCAGAAAATGTAGTAAGCTACAATTTGGCAGACAGGTATTCCCTAGCCTCTGAAAAGCTGAAATTTTGCAGAGGAGTAGCGCATAGGCCTATTCCCAAAGAGGTGCAGTAATATGTGATGAAAGAAAATTCCCAACAGACTACCCAAAATGTGGGGTAGGGACTTTCTTGAAAAACCAAGAAATATACTAGAAGCCTAGTAGACTTATGAAGCTGATATTTTTCAGGGAGGTATCGCTTAGTAAAAAGAATGTGGGAACACGTGTGGCCCAAAATTCCAATTAAAGGGTCCCAAATTGATTTTGGAGGTATCGCTTTGTAAAAAGAATGTGGGAACACGTGTGGCCCAAAATTCCAATAAAAGGGTCCCAAATTGATTTAAAAAAAGTATAAAATCACCTCAAAATGTCAGAAGGCTTAGGAAGTTGAAATTGTGCAGGTGGGTAGTTCTAGCCCATTAGGGTGCAATAATTTATTGGTGTATATGTGTGGATACATTTTAATGAGGGTATTTTCAAAAATCTAAAGGGTCTGAGAATATTTAGCAACAAAAAATTTTGAGGTCTTATTCAACCTCCGCTCTCCCTCCCCCCAATATAGGGGTTAAGTAGTTCCAGAAACATAAGGTCAAAATACTGTCGACACCTGGTAAACTCAGGAAGCTAACATTTCAGGCTATTAGCCCTATCCAAAAGGGTGCAGGAATACGTGTTGGGGAGAAATTCCTATGGGGGACCCCAAAATGTTTTTAAACAAAGTTGAAAATGTTTCAAAGGCCAGAAGACCTAGAAAGAGGAAATTTTGCAAGAAAATAGCCCCTAATAAAAAAGAGAGCTGGAATAATTGATCACTGAAAATTTACGTGGGTTTCCCAAAAAACTAAAAGATATACATAAATAATGTTGTTATTTATAATGAAATCTTCAATTGAGGTTCAGTTTTACACTTTAATTGGATTATGTATTTGATCTATTATATAATCCTTAATTGAGATGCAGCTCACATAGTTTTAGAGTCATTTAAAAATTAATCCGATTCGAAATCATTGTTTAACAAAGGCCAATGAGACACATTACATAACCAGAAATGAAGCCATGGATTTTTGAAACGGTATTATGCTATTTGAGATAAATTTACTAATCTAATACATGCTAAATCATATTTTTGAAACCCATTAAAGGCAGAAGGCATGTCTATTCATATTAATTAATCCCCAATCATTTAATCAATCCCTCTCAAAACAAATTAAAATATTAATGATGAATGGTACCAAATGTCCTTCTTACCGAATAAGGAAAACTTATCAATTTAAATTTAAACATCCAACGCCTTTTATTTTTTGGAGGTGGATATTTTAACGATGACTGTTCAAAGCAAAATCATCAATAAAAATATATCTCCATTTTTAATTCCCCGAAACATTATATCGAGTCTCATCTCATCCCACAGCCATTACCAAACTATTACGGGTGTTGAGAAGTATAAATATTAAATCGTTTAGAATCCAAACGCACCGCCTGAATTCTGAACGAGCTGTAAAAGACCGTTCATCAATTTTTTATCTCTCTATCTGTTCATTGTCACGGGTTGGTATTGGATCAATTTAAACACCTTAAATGACTTAACGGGCAGGAGACTTGTATAATATCAAAGTCTTCGGGTCATTGATCGAAGTCTTTCAAATATACATTTTTAATGAACCTTATATTTCGTACCTATGCACAAGATAATTATAGCATAATTATAAACAGATGAGTATAAAATGATAATTTAACTTGAAGCCCTGAGCATAATATTTCAAATAGGTTTAGTGGTTACTATACTTTGTACATGATGGTAAATAAAATTATTTAGAAAAAAAATTGAAATATGTTAATAAGATAGGTGATTCTATACAAATATTGATGCTGAACCGTTATTGTTACTTTTTAATACATAAAGATTATAGGGAGTGATTTCAAAATGTACAGTTCAAGCCAGATAATTATTGAATGGTAACATGTAATAATTTTATATTTTGAGTGACCTAGTGGTCTAGGGGTAAGGAGGGTGACTTCTGTGATGGGAGTCCGGGGTTCAATCCTCAGTCCCGGCACAGATTTATCTGATTGCCAAACCCTTTCTTCACCTCTGACAATACGTGTATTAATCACACCTTATGAATGTGTGAAATGCCAGGCCTCCACCGTGGTTTGGATCCCGCGTTAAACTGTAGGTCCTCCATTTCATCTCACAATCACCCTACATTACACATTAGCGTAAGTTCGTATAACCCGAACGGGTAGTAATACGTGGTGTTAATAATAATAATAATAATAATAATGTTATTTTTTAATATAAATAAAGGTAAAATTAGCTCTTTTTCTAACGACGTTTCAAACGAAATGTCGCAGCTGTGAGATCAAAATAAGTGGTTATAAGCTTAATTTGGAATTTCTCAAACATATAGATTCAATTTTTAATATGGATACAATGGTAGAGGATGAAAACAAATTACATGAATAAATAATTATATATTTAATTGTTCTATATGTGTTATATCCTATAAAAATGATAATTTCACCAACTATGTACGGTAGACTCTGTCGAGCAGCCCGTTTTGTAATGAGACCAAATATAATTATCTTATGTAAGTAGCGATTAATTTATTATAGTAGAAAATATAACAAAAATATAACATTAATTTAGTTTATCGAACCGTTAGTGCATTGCTAAATGCAATAAAATACATAACCCTTCCACCATCCCCCCTCCAAGCAGACACTATATAATTATGTAACTAAGACCTTCTCTAATTCCGGCCTTGATCGTAAAATATGCAAGCTGCTTTACAGCCATGTCTTAAGCATAGCATACCACAAGGACTGAAACAGCAAGTTTCCACCTCACAGCCTCGACGAAGTGTACTGTACCTTGAAATCAATGAACCGTAAAAACCTATTCAAGTTGCAGCATAATTATAGACCCCAAAGCACCTATGAATGCTTATGACAATTCTAAGTTGACTCACGCGTCCATCACAGACGCTAACACTAAGCAAGGAAACACCCGATGAATCTTCGATAGCTTTGTGATACGGTGTTGGTCTACTATGCCAAACGCTCGACTTCAATTTCCACACATAGCATTAATATTTCAAAATATATATTTAAAATATAATTTTAAGATAATTAAGAATTATTTTAGCGTAACTAAGTTTCAGAACAGCTATTATTAGTATTATTATTATTATTACCACCTCGTTTATTAGCACCGTGTCTTACTACCCGTTCGGGTCATACGCACCTACGCAAACGTGTAATGGTAAGAGTAATTTTGAGATGAAATGGAAGTTCTACAGTTAAACGTGGGATCCTAACCACGGTGGAAATCTGGCATTCAACCCATTCACAAGTTGTGATTAATATACGTCTTGTCAGAGGTGAAGGAAGGGTTTGGCAATTAGATAAATCTGTGCCGGAACCGAGGATTGAATCCCGGACTCCAAGCATGCAATTCATATTATAGATGCAACAGTATATTTTCCTTCATTTAGGTTGTTGCCTTAAAATTAATACTGGTGTTTGATAAGTATAGCTTACATGTGGGTGTTTAAAAATGTATGGTTCCCGCATCGATCGATATGCAGGCCAAATTTAAGACTATTATAGTTTTTTTGTTGTTAACGAGAAGGTCAAGATTAAAAATCCCGGTAAATTGTACCCAGGATGAACTTTACTTAAATATTTCTCACTCTAATTCCATGAAAATACGGGTAAATTTCTTGTAATTTCTACCTTCCTAAATCCTAACTCATTAGCATAGCTATTATTATTAGCACCGCGTCTTACTACCCGTTCGGGTTATATGCACTTACGCTAATGTGTAATGGTAGGGTGATTGTGAGATGAAATGAAGGACCTACAGTTTAACGTTGAATCCAAACCACGGTGGAGGCCTGGCATTCCCCACATTCACAAGATGTCTTGTCAGAGGTGAAGGAAGGGTTTGGTAATCAGAAAAATCTTTGCCGGGATCGAGGATTGAACCCCGGCCGCCAGCATAGAAGTCTGACGCCTTACCCCTAGACCACCAGGTCACCGACCATTTGAATAGCTAAAATGCTTTTAATCACATGGGTAATAAAAGGTAGTCGGGATGTAGAGTATGAAATGTATTATTCGTGTAATGGAGTTATTCACTAGCCATACTTTAATTTTTAAAAGTGGCCCTATTTATAGATTGCTCCTAAATTACGGATTGAGCTACCTATTTCTCTCATAAGAAAATAAGGTCATAATTGTATACCAACTGCAATTTAAAATAATCGATATATCAGAACCTTGAAATAAATCTACCTCAACATTATATGCGGTGCAGAACTACTAAATTTTGAGCACAAAAACTCTTATACATCATATGTGCTCTGAGCTAATTATTTACATGTTCAACCAGTAACGAAGACTTGCAAAAGTAACCTATCCTTTAGAGTACTTAGAAGCATGCCATCTTGCAATTAGGCCGATAACGATGTCCATTGGCTCAAAGCATAAGTCTGGGTAGTTCAAAACATTCTTGTTTTTACCACTAATAATTGTTTCACCATTCTAAAAACTAATTATTTCTGGCTATGAGCTGGTTTTGTTGGAGAGTGGTACAAACTATAAATATATGACCCTCTTATATCTGTACACTTATGGGCTATCTACATTTAAATACTCTAATGGGGTGGTGATAAAGATACGAGAGTATACCCGTATTTGCGGGGAGGGGGATTGGGAAATCCATTAGGAAAAACCATCCTTATTACGTTAACCAGGATCTAAACCCTATCTCTTATGTCACGGCCAACCAGACGAGACAATTTTTATTTTTACAACGTGCAAACGGATGCGGGTAGTAACCTAAGAAAACACGGCTATGACGATGAATGTTAATTAATCGTAGAAATGCGTGCAATACATTTCAGTGGTCAGTTGTTAATGTCATTACCTTCGCAATGGACTGGACTGACGGTAAATGGGAAATTGAGGTTTGATACCAGATTGAGTATACTGAGGAAGATATTTACTAAATTGTTTCCGCCAGTCTGATGTACTGAGGGTGAATTTACTTAAATGGTTTTCCACTTTCACTCCATGTAATCCCACAGGTAAACTTCCTCTAAATTATACATTAAGGTAATTCATGCGTATAGTCCGGATAGGTAGTAAGACGTGGTTCTAAAAAGAGAAGTCGACTAAAAAAAAGTGGCTGGTAGAACAACCAGAAGTGTAGCCGTTGGAAAGGAACCAAAGCTTAAACACCAGAATAATTGTCACCTCTCTAATCCATTTTTCATCACGTCTTAATACCAGTTTGTCTTATACGCAAATAATTAATAATTAAAATAAAGTGGTAGGAATTAAAAAGGTAAAATTTAAGAAAATGTATCATAATTTGCATATAGGAAAGGAAGAAAACCATTTAGATAAAACCAATTTCAGTAGCACCGTCAGGGATTCAAGCCCTGGCCTCTTAGTCACCAGCAAACTTGACTAATTTAACTTTACATGTAGACCTCGTGACCAACTCTTTGGTCTAGTTCGATTACAACTTTTATCTGAATTAAAAAAGTTGGTTATATAATGCCACCATGCTCATGACAGATATTCATGAACTGGTGATATCAACATGTGAAGGAAATTAAATTCTGTTTGTACTGGAGCAATATTTTATTTATTAACTAAAAAAAAAGTTTTACCATAAAAACAGCAAAAACACTGACTTTTCTTGGGTCCCCTTCCAACCCAACTTATATATCACTGAAAGATAATAAAACCTTCTCTAGTAAAAAATATTCTCACAAGTTTAGGCACTAATTTTAATAACTGCCACAATTATAGTTTGTCGCTGACATACTAATAGTTTACTTGTACGGATTTAAGTACGGAAGCACCGCTCGTGTGAATGGAGCATAAGGTAGATAAGCGTCAGAACCTTATTGTTTCAAGGCTCTCGACCACCTCAAGGTCTGGACAACAATACAACTTATTGGTTATAAGTCAAGTACCAGTCTCCTGCCATCAAATCAATTTCGAGCTTGACACCTTTGACTACTTTACCACTGGTGTAGGTGACGTGACTAGAATTATTCACCCAAATCTGTTGGGAGGCGGACTAAATGCCAAGCTCATTTAATTTGGTTTGATTGAGAGGAACGGGCTTAAACCCCCAATACACCCTTACTGATGTAAACCAAACTAGAAGAGCTTTCAGTACGTGGGACTCACCAATTATCTGGGTTTATTCTCCACAAAAGCTTTATATTTATATATATAGAGGGTGAGCGTTGGCGCGTGTGAACAGCCAGTAACTAATACTAATATGATTATGAAATCAGAAACGTGTAGGTCCCAGGTGCTAACAACTGCCTCGACCAGTCCCAAACCTCAAGGACGTGTTCGCGGCGCTAGTGACGATAAGTCTAATGACGGCTGCCGGGTAATGAAGGGTTGCAATGACCTCTACCAACGATGTTCGGTCAGTGGAATGGCGGGAGAGGAGGGGTACCCCCGAGGGGATCCTAGCACCAGGGAGTGTATGGAGAGGCCTGGGAGCCCTCGAGGTCTGCTGCGGCACGCGCCTTCACTGGCAGGAGCCTGTATTCCCAACGTCTGATGAGTGAGCCCTCAACACACGGTCAGAAAGTTGTATGGACGCCACAAATGTCCTATACCAGGCAGATGAAACTATGTGACGAGATAAGGCTCTCTTGACACGCACACATTGCTTTACAAAGTTTGTATTTAAGTCAGAAAACTTAATTAAAACCTCTTTTAAAAAAATGTGCAGAGCTATTATTGGTGTCTTAGTACCATCATCATAATCAACACAAGATAGTTATTTAATTGGTCTCTTGTGAAGTCCAAAAACATGATAATTCTAAAATATTATTATTTATATCAATTCAGAAGTATCGCTTTATTAGGTTTATTAAAAATCCTTTTGACTATTTTACTATCTCATTTTTGACAGTTACTACTATAGTTATAATATATCATAATAATCACCCAGAATAGTGATTAATTACACCAATTGTCCATTTCGATACTCAATTTATCTGACGACTTGAAAGAATTTCTCCGAAAATCTTCGAAATATAAATCTCACGCTTTCCAAAAGATTCACTTTAGTTTGAGCCACACATGAAAGAACAGTATCTTTCCAATGACGAACACAAAGATAAAGCTGGCTGGCTGGTGATGAGGGGGGGGGGGGGGGGCATCATATAGTTTCCTCCCCAATTCACAGACCATAAATAAGTTTAATACGGCTAAATAAAACCCAAATCATCCGTCGACTGTTCTCGTAAATAGAACCCATATCATTTTTAGAGTGTTATATTATCATGTCATTCTCAAAATAGATTGGTTTGCTTGGGATGGTGAGATAAGGGTTTGAATCCTAGTCAGGTATACTGAGGGTGGTTTCACACCATTCTTCCGTGAAAATTCGGGGACATTTTCTTCAAACTTCTACCTTCATAATTAATTTTCACTTAGCTTAATTAATTCATGTGTATAGCCCAAACTGGCAATTAGATTCGATGGAGGAAAAATAAGTTTAAAAAACACATAAAGCATAAAACGAAGTAGATCTATTATATAGCACTGAAAATATATTTAATTAATATGCTATATCTATTTAGTAGGCAAACTTCTTGATATGCAATAGTTCTTCCACCATTCACGTTAAAAGGGCCCCGAAAAGAATCAATAGGAAAAGAATACATGAAATAGTATCAATTTATTTTATGTCCCCTCTATTTGTCCTAAGTAATTCTCTGTATTCACCACTGTATCTGTAAGTATATTACTACACCTTATTTCATAGCTGAGAGAACTGCAGGTCTTATGGAGAAAATATTTATCTTCGCTCGCCCTCTCTCTGTTACTGGTTGCCAAACCTTCAAGCTTTCGATTGTTGGTAAGTGCGGGGGGAGTGTTTACTTGGAAATCCCTTATTGCAAACAATGCGGCATGGGGAGGTTGGGGTGTTCGATTGACAGGAAAACACATTCCCTAAAGGTGTACAGCCTTTACTAGAAACATTAACTATTCCCACAATCGTATTTTTTTTTTCAAGACTGAAATATATTAACGTTTGTCTATTTACCACGTAATTTGAGCTAGTTATTAGGAACACGAGACTCAGACTACTGTAACTTTTCGACTGTGCTAGAGGAAGAAGCACCAATTACTGGCAACAATGACAGCCCAGCATTGCCAAATTTGATATACATTCGAAGGAAGACTGATCACGGAAAACAAAAGAATGACAACGCTGTTGCTCAATAGTAAGCATGCCGTTCCCTCAGCAATGAAATCAGGTGTAGATATGCATTATTTTTATCTTCAAAAATATATCTCATTTGAAATTGATACTTTGTTGGGGAATTTAATTTGGGGAAATAAAGAATTTTTTTCAAGGTGATACGGGAAGTTTAGGGAAATCCAAACTTGTATCCTTCAATTCACAGTCCTTCCCCTGCCATCATCCCAACATTTTATTCATGCTTCTTGAATTTGGAAGTTTATATCAATGCAAATACGGCAGAGAATTAAAGTGTAAGAATATGTAACCTGTATTTGCCTGAAAGAGTAAGAGACTAATTAGGAACTAAACTATATACAACCTAATAAAATTTGAAACCTGAAACCTATGTCACCGTCAAACCATACAGTACGAGACTGATATCTAATCACACATATACACCAATGAAAAAATATTTACGGTATTTATATGTTGAATTTTTAATACACTTTTATATTATTTAGGGTATTTAATGTGAAATTTTGAGACAACCAAGATTTAAGAATTGCAGAACACAAATTTAATGTTAGAAAATACATTCCACCAACTCCCTTTAGTACCTAATGAACACTGTGGAAAAAAAACTGCACCAGAGGCTACATGGTCTAAGCGTGCAATGGTATTAAACCTTTTCTACTTTCTCGCTATCTTACAGGTAGAGAAAGTATTGTGATTGTCAAAAAAGCTAAATCAAGAGTTTGATGAATCTTGACGTTTTATGAGACACCCGAATCCGAAAAGTTATTTTTGAATTTCCGTCTGTCTGTCTGTCTGTCTGTCTGTACCTCCAACTACACCCAAAACTATTTTACCTATCGGGCTAAACCTTAGTATCTAGGGTTTTAATAGGGTTTCCCCGAGTTTTTTTTTAAATTGGATATCCAACCCTAAAACTAAGGGTAGTTCACTGAAGGGCAAAAAGAGAAAAAGTCGATTTTCTCATAAATGACTCTAATGATTTTGATTAAATTTTATTTATAAACATTTATTAATATTCTAAACAAAATGGCTATGCTCAATATTTTGGCAAAATGACGTTTAGGGTTCCGGTATGATGCGTAAATTATCATTCTATAATATCTCTGAAACTATTTTAAATATGAAATTACTTATCATTACAAATATGTAGGTCTATTTATAATAAAATATATTCTATTTGAAGCATATTTTGGGAAGATCAATACCTTTCAAGCTATACGTAAATATATATATTAACTTTTCGAAAACAAAAGGTAAAATATTGCAACTGTAAAGAAAAGCTAACTTGAAATGTTGATAAATGTCGACGTCTGGTAACCACCCAAACCCTAAAAAGTGGTATTTGCAATGTTGTCTGTCTTTGTGTCTGTTTAAACTTAATATTAAGAGTTGTTTAATAAAGGGCGAAAAGGGAAAAAAATTGATTTTTTTCAAAATCGGGTTTAACTATTTTGATTAAAATTCGTATCTTCACGTTGATTAAGATTATAAATAAACTAACTATTTTCATTTTGCCATGTAAATAACTTTTAGGGTACCTTGCAGAAGCAGAAATCTCTGTATCTCTACAACTATTTGAGATACTTAATAACTTGTCATCGCAAAATTGTAGTACTATTAAAATAAAATAAAACACTTTTATTTGAAATGTGTTTTTTATAAAACCAACAGTTTGTGAGATTTTTGCAAATATATTAATATGATTTTGTGATCTTTAATTGTAAAAAGATACTACTTAAGTTTTAAAGCAATAATTATCCTATGCCATAGAGTAATTAAGTATGAGTAAGTCTCTCAAAAAAATAATGTTGTTTTTCCTTACACCCCCTAGGATAAATGTTTGTACAACAATTATCTATCTCCGTTTTAGAATCAATAGTCAATATTTACATTTTTTATTGGTCAACATCTATAAATGAGGAATTTAATAGCAATGCGATGGCATGAAGATTAGCAACACCTAATAAAATGTCGAAGATTTTAACCGGAAGTTGAAGGTTTAATATGAAGTGTTGACCCTTGTGGACCCAATATTAATCTTTTTTATCGGTCCAAACATAAAAATGAGGACATTAATTCTTTAAAAATGGAATTTTAAAATTTTAATCCAGGACTCAAAAAATGTTTTACATAAATATAGTGCCATTTATGCTTGGGCTTGCTAGTGTATATTATTTCGTTTCACATAATATATTATGAGTTTGGGTAAATATCTCAATTTTAAAAAAATAGAGTGAGAAAGTCCGTGTGGAGTTCCGTATTATTTATTTTGGTCCCTTGCCCCTAGATATAATTTCTCTTCAACTTTGTCTCCCCAAAGTTATTGAAACATGATACAAATTATACACCCAAAATAATATTGTTTTTTATTTTCAAAATTAGAAATAAGCCTGTATATGTGAGTATACGTATGCTTAAATTTACGTACCCACCTAAGATATCTTCACGTACACACGCAGGTACTTGTATCCCAGGTTGAGTATCACTGGAAGGCATTAGACTTGCAATATACAAGATTGAGAATGATGTGGAGTTCAAGATTTAATTCTTGGCAGGAAGTAATAGAGTTGGTTCCCCAACATTGATTTATTACAGTAGTTTACCCATTCTCTCTCTAAGTTTATGTAACGGATATAATGAAATCACAACCGTCATGTAATAGATCTATCTATGTTACCATTCCAATCCATACCATTCAAAAATTAACCGTTATTAAACTTTGCAATGAACGTAAACGACTAGTAATGAATATGAATAACTAATTAAGGAAAAGCATCAATTCTACAAAATAGATGTAATTTTTTCAGTCGTGTCAGTAGTCGAGCTCGAGGCTCTCAACACACTGTCAACTTAGCTAAGACTCGCATTAGTGGTAAAGTGAGCTCAGCGTTAAACTCGTCTAGTATGGTTTTCCACTAACAAGGGAGTCGGAGCTCATATCCGGACTATATGTATTAAGGATGCTTTTAACTAAATTATTTCCAAATCTCCCTACACACAAATACGAGTATGTTCCCCCATGATTACTACCTTCTTCCTCCTAATCCCAGTTAGTGTATGTAAACGTGCTCAATCCAGATGGGTATTAAGACGCAGTGGAAAACAATTAAACAATTAGACTAATGGGTCAGACGTTATCTCTAATTTGTTAGTTCTACAGTCCTAGAGTCTTCCAAACAACTGATCAGCCTGGATGATCGTGTGACAGCGGATTCTCTAAAAATCTCCCTTCTCCGCACGAAAGTGAAATTACGTAGGGGCAGGCCCGCAATCCTCTCTCCATCTCTCTTTATATATAGAGAGGTATATATATATATATATTATTTTTTTTTGTCTACCTGGTCTGTGGCCCGGGGGCAGACGAAATGAGGCACGGGCTGCCACAGAAGGATCCTCCGCGCTGATCCCAGCTATGGATCAACCGGGGCACGCCTCGACGTACAGTCTGACCAAAAGTAAATATTTCCTAGAAACGATCACAATCACATCAATCGAGTTTGTTTATTTTCCGCACCTCACTTCTTACCATATGTACGAGACATACCATAGCTACACTAATGGAGTGTGGATGTAGGAAGTAGCATTTTAAGTGTCTTGTACTCCCGTTTGTGTAATAGGAGAGTGGGGTTCGTCTTAATATATCTTTCAGAGATTCAAACCCCGACCTCCCCATAATCTTAAAAACCAGACATAAATAAACTCAAACCTCTGCTCGCGTGTTCTCCGGTGCTGGGTGCTTATGGTCTGTCTAGGGAGTCACTCTCTCAATAAACTGAATTGCCGATGAATGGGATATCATTATTATTATTATTATTATTATTA
>CABFOW010000076.1:137127-212637 GCA_902141385.1 Timema californicum | reverse complement strand
TATTTTCTAGTATCCCTCGACATTTATGCATGTAAACTTACTTTAAATTCTATTATTCCCTGACCTTCGATTAGACTAAATATGAGGTTAAAGAGGAATTATAATAAAGAGTAATGTGTAGCTAAAGAGAGAACGTATGGGAATTACTTTTATAAACGTCCGGGGTTCAATCCTTGGTCTTGGCACAGATTTATCTGATTACCAAACCCTTACTTCACCTCTGACAAGACATCTTGTGAATTTGGGGAGTACCAAACCTCCACCGTAGTTCGGATTCCACGTTGAACTGTAGGTCATCCATTTCATCTCACAATCACCCTACCATTACACATTTGCGTAAGTGCGTATAACCCGAACTGGTAGTAAGACGCGGTGCTAGTAATACTAATAATAATAATAATACACTTATAATTCGATCGATTAAACAAACAGCAGGAAAGTTTACATATAGTAAGAACATGACAGAAAGATGTACTTTATCAAAACCATCTACTTTAAATCTTAAAACAAGCCACATTTGGATACTAGATAAAGAATTCGTCCACAAGATTCAAAAATCTTGCTATTTGATACAAATATGTTCTAAGCAGCTGGAAAAGAAAAATAATATAATTTAACAGTCAACATTGATAACATTTTACTATAGGCCAATTATGTGTGTTATTGTATAGATATTATAGATAGACTACAAACTATCAAAAGTGGCAGTTGTATACCATAAGGCTTGACGTATGAAAGTAGTTCTAGTAACTTGTGTAGCTTTCAGATTCTGTTATTTATACCGTTTTCTTATTATAGTAGGATCGTCTTGGGCTAAACTATTTTTTACACGGCCTTGTTAGCGAGCTAATCACCACCATTTTAAATCACCCACATACATGCGAGCTACATGAAGGGGTAGGTCATGGTTTTATCTCAGATTGTAGAATTCTGGGGGAGATTTTATTAATTAAGCCTTATGTCTTATATTCCTTCAGGAGCACGATTACTTTTAAAAAAAATCATCTTAAGCCTGGTTTTTAGATTATACTAAGTAAAGTGTCTTAAAGTAATGTGAAAATACTATCATAGTAATGATAATACAGTAAATTATAATTGACATTTGGGCATAAGATAATTAACATCTTGAGACAAATAAAAGAACACCTGTATTGGTCACAAAGATCCACACGCATTGGTTCTCACGTGGTACAGAGCGTCATGATCATTCAACTAGACGGGAATGCAGGTGACGGGGAGATTAAGAATTTTATATCGACTTGCTGAGCTAGGATCTATCCCTATCTGTTCTAATGTGGGTGCATTTCCTATAGGTTATACCCTACCTAGACTTAGGGTCACACCTACAAATTAATAATAAATCAAAGCTGTTTCAGTAGCCCCATGATCTAAGTTGTCACTCTTAAAATAGAATGGACTGCCGATGACCCGGGGGGGGGGAGGGGGGGTGGCTCGGGGTTCAAATCCTTGTCGTATGTACTAAGTGTGGTTTAACCAAAATGGTTTACCATTTTATTTCAAGGCAAGTGGTGGCACACTTTCTATAAATTTAATCTTACTCATTCTTGACCAACTATCGTAAATAGTTCAAAGGCGTATAGCTCGAACTGGTAGTAAGACGCAGTGCTAAAAAGAAAGGATGATAGTATTATTAAATCAAATAAAAGTATGGCTCTAAGTTGAAATATTACGGTAGCCAGATTCTAGGATGAACAAGATCACTCTCTATCACAAGTGTGGCTACTAGTTATTTTGCTTCAACTTGTTTCTCTGATAAACAAAACAACCATAACCTTGACTCCTAGTCTATCACTCAACAAAAGAATTTAAAAACTCCTATCCCTCAATGATACATTTTCTTCTCCTTGAGGCAATATATTCCTTTGATATTAGAAGAAAGACGTTCCTCCACGTGAGCTAAGGTTTTGGAGACCTCACAACTCTAAACACAGACTGTACCACACCAACAATTCCATGGGAGGGGAATATCCCTCAAACTTTGATCACGATCACGATATAACGTGGCGAGAGAACAAGTGGAGCAAGCCGATTGTAAAACAGTTGATTAACTCCGGATAATGGTAGCATTTGATCTTCTGTAGCAGAGTGAATGGTGCTACCAAGTACTGCGTCAACATCAACATCTACAAATAGTGTGACTTGGCCCCGTAGCTCAGTGGAAATAGAAGCCAAATACCAATCTTGAACATTTTTTTTTATTTCTTCGATATGTTGTTTTTACCGTGCATCCTTTTAATTGGCAAACAAATTACACACTAACTAACTGATAAAATTAACCAACTAAATATACACAACTTTCAGTCCTCCAATTATTCATTTTCCATTCATTGTTCAGCTATGCCTGAAATTGAACCTGGTAACATTATATAGAGAGATAAACGCACCACTAACTTATCTAGGGTGTCAAAGCTAGAGGAAGCTATTTTCATCCCATACATGCATGCACCGAGGTAAAGATATTTAAGTAAGTTTAGCACTATTTCCACAAGGATAGTAGCTTATAACAGTAAAAGAATAAGCCATTTATTTCCCACTGAGTCTGCATAGGACCCCCAGATTTCCACGTTGATGTCAGGCAAGTGAACCACTACACCAATTGATATTTTCAAAGTCCGCAACGGAGAAGTAGGGGTTTGAATCATGGCTAGCTGCAATGGTGGTGTTTTTTCTTAAATGATTTCTCACTCTCCCTATACGCAAATATATTTACATGTAATCTAATATCCACCGAGCTGGTCCCTCTAGAGCTTAGACTAAAGTAAATATGATGATAGTAAGAACGGATGCGATGCATAAAAATGATAAATCAAGGGTATAGAAAGCCACAGGTCTCAGATTTGACTCCCGTGGCCGTGCTAAGAAAACTATTCTGGTTTAAACACATGTTATTTTAGAATAGAATACTTGTAAAAAAGGTTTGTATGAACACATTATTTTTTGTTGTACACGCCTGTAAAATAAATATAAAATAGATAGCTTATAAATCAGTCAAAAAAATAAGACTTATATTGTTAAATTAAATTTAAGAATAAAATTCCAAAATCAAAAACCTAGAGTTAAAATCAATAATGATTTATAGATAATATTAAACTAAGTTATATCAACTAACACAGTTTATCCAAACATATTTTTATAACGTAATCAAGTGTTGTTGATACAAAACCCGAATCTGGTTACTTTTTGACTTCTCAAACAACACATTATTGAATAAACGATTTAATGACACATCAATCAATTAGGATTTTTTTATTTTAAGGGTATAAGTATTTCATTAAATAACTATTTTAAGGAACAATTATTTTAATATAATACATAGTAGGCACTCTGACTAAACGTCAAACTTGTCTAGTCTGATTTTTCAGTGAGTGGCCAGAAAGTTGGGATTCAAATTCCGACAATATATATTGTTGGTGGATCTGCTTACATTATTCCTTGCAATCCTTTCAAAGAAATTCGTGTGTTTTTATTCTAACTTCTACCTTGCTCATCATCAAACTACAAGTGTAAATAATAAATAGCACGAATTGGTAGGAAGATGTGAATTTATACTAACTCACAGGTGCATATAACAACTAATATCAGTTTTGATGCTAATTATGATGATAATAATAACATAGTTTAACTCTGTAGCACAATACACATCTCCAAGTAATGATAACTTAGAGCATTAATTTTCCTGTGTCGTTGTAAGTCCCAGGTACAAAGCTCTGCCATGTATTTTAGAATCCTTTAAATTTTTTAATAAAAGTTTTTAATAAACTGAACGTTTGAATACAGTCGTAAGAAAATATGTGTTTGCCTTTAAGTAATTTGCTTGAGCATGCTAAAAGGCATCATAATGTGGGAGTTGTAAAATAATAATAAAAATACTTCGCATTTTATTACTAAAGATAATTACTAATTAACACGTAATTAATTCTTACGCGAACAAAACCATCAATTATCTTCTTTAAAAAAAATTAGTGGTAAATTAGGTTACGCTATTTTAACAAGAACCCTTTTTCCTGGCTAATTAAAGAATTACTCATTTTGAAGATAATTATTGACAGTTTGAGAGATTTTAAGGTATTTGTTTGCACCACTAAATGAAAATTCTTTAACAACCAATTTTCTATTCGTCGTCACGTTTAGTAAATGTTACCACTAAAAACTTATTGGAACTCTATTATTGAGAAGTATTTTAGAGCACTATAACAAATTATATGTATTACAAAATAAAGTATTCTCGTTATAATTGTACCGATTTGAAAAAGTATCCCTTGAGGACACCCGAAATTGCCATGCAATTAAACCTGTTGGGGAAGGGTCATATTTGTAACAATAAAAGTTGTCGTAAACCACAATTCATGCTCCAAAGAACTATTTTTCTTAATCAGGAATGACAAAATTACTATAATAATAAGAAAGACAGAGCATTAATAATATACATTTTTTCCAAACTTCAAAAGAAGTTGCATTTATATAGTAGATAAGATCTTATTTTTTCTGGGTTATCAAAGAGGAAGATCATAATAGTGGTATCGGCTTTCATTTTTCTTGGGGCTATCGTCTATCAACATAAAGGTCTTCGTTCTATTCGACTCATGACCATATATTTGTACTGGCTCATATAGAGAAAGAATTTTAATCGTGAACATATTCTTCCTTAAGATTATGATATATATTATTAACTTTGGAAGTGATCCCGAACAAAAAAGTAGTTCATATTATTTTATGTCAGGTTTGTTCCTGTGGCTGGAGTCGAAACAGTTAGTGAATTCCATTCAAAGCAAATATTTAAGTGTCGTATGGGCATACCTCAACGCTAGCTAGCTCTTCATTTTGATTCCAGCCCAAAAATGTGGATTGTGTGCTGAAGAGAAATTTAACAATAATTATAATGATAAGTAAAATACCCATGTTAAAATTATGTTGTTTTTTTATTGCCACGTTTGAGTAATAAGTATTGTGTTAATTACTCTGATAGGGTAGGAATGAGGAAGGAAGCATTTTTGATGTATTCTACCCACAATTGCGTGAAAGAAGAGGGAGAACCAACTTCCGTAGACTCGACCGGGATTCGGTATCCGAACTCCACATTCTTCAGAAAATTATAGTGTTCTTCAAAAGTTTAGTATAAATAAATAAGTTACTTTTTACTTTATCGCTATCTTACAGGTAGATAACGTATAGTGATCATCAAAAAAATTGAAATCGAGATTATGATGAATATCGACGTTTCATGACCCCCTTAATACAAAAAAGTGTTTTTTTGATCCCCGCCTATCTGTTTGTCTATATGCACCTCTTACTAGAGCCTAAACTATTTTATGGATCGAGATAAAACTTGTTATTTAGGTTTTTCATAGGGTTACCCTGAAAAATTTTTGGAATTGGATGTCAAACCCTAAAATTAAGGGTAGTTTACTGAAGGACAAAAAGAGAAAAAGTCAATGTCCTCAAAATCGGCTATAAGGAGTTTGGTTAAAATTCGTATCTAGAAGTTGATTGATTAAGATTATAAATAAGTTGGTTATTCTCATTTTCCCATAAAAATGACTTCTAGAGTACTTTAAAGATGCGTAAATTTCCATGACTCCGCAACTATTTGAGAAATCTAAATAACTTATAATTGAAAAATTGTAGTACTATTAAAAATAAAAAACTTTTATATGAAATATCATCACTATACTATAAAACCACGTGGCTGACTCACTGACATTAATGTTTACCCACTTCCAGATGAGCTATAAATTTTAAATTTGGCTAACTTATAGCTTCTAGCCTGTAAACAACGGGAAAATTCCAAAAAGTTTAAAAAACCAGAAAAAAACTTAAAATGGTGGAGCGACTTCAAAGTCAGTGTAGACCTTTCTTTGGAGGCTTCTTGTGGGTAAACGGCAAGACCTCTCAAAAATCAGATTGCACCAGAAATAGATTTTTGATAAATTTTGCACATTTTCCACACATTTTAAATTTTCTAACACAATTAGGGGATAGCTAGAATCATAAAAATTTTAAAATAATTCAACGTTTCTAAATAACTTATAATTGAAAAATTGTAGTACTATTAAAAATAAAAAACTTTTATATGAAATATCATCACTATACTATAAAATCACGTGGCTGACTCACTGAAATTAATGTTTACCCACTTCCAGATGAGCTAGAAATTTTAAATTTGGCTAACTTATAGCTTCTGGCCTGTAACCAACGGGAAAATTCCAAAAAGTTTAAAAAACCAGAAAAAAACTTAAAATGTTGGAGCGACTTCAAAGTCGGTGTAGACCTTTCTTTGGAGGCTTCTTGTGGGTAAACGGCAAGACCTCTCAAAAATCAGATTGCATCAGAAATAGATTTTTGATCAATTTTGCGCATTTTCCACACATTTTTAATTTTCTAACACAATTAGGGGATAGCTAGAATCATAAAAATTTTAAATTAATTCAACGTTCAAAACAACGCTGGAATTACATAAGTTTACACTCACTACGGGTTTGGGGGTGGAACCCACAACGAGCAAAGAGAGTATTTTTTTTATAAAACTAACAGTTTCTGAGATATTGGCAAATCTATTAATACAATTTTGTGAGCTTTATTTGTAAAAAGATACTACTTAATCGTGAACGCCATAGCTACCTAATGCCATAGAGTAAGAAATAGGTAAGTGTCTCAAAAAGTGTATGTTTTCTATCTTTCAACCTCTTAGGGGAAATGTTTTACAGCCATGATCTATCTCTATCATTTTATATTAATAGTCAATATTTACCTATTTTATTGGTCAAAATATTTATAAATGAGGAATTTAATAGCAATGAAATAACCATTAGATGTATAACCCAGGGTAAAATGTCGAAAGTTTTAAACCGGAAGTCGAAATTTTAATATGAAGTGTTGATTCTTGGGGACCCTATATCAATATTTCTTATTTTCCCGCTACCCTAAATGTAGAGCAAGTATTGTGATTGTAACAAAAATTGACACCCCGAACCTTGAAAAGTGGTTTTCGCAATGCCATCTCTCTGTCTGTTCATCTGTCTGTCTGTTTGTACCTTGGGCTATAGCCTGAAATATTTTACCGATTGGGCTAAAACTTTGTATCTAGGGTTTTCATAGGGTTACCCTGAGGAATATTTGGATTTGTATATCCAGCCATAAAATTAATGGTAGTTTCCTTAAGGACGGAAAGAGAAAAAATCAATTCTAACAAAATCTGCCTTAACGATTATGATAAACTCCATTTTGATTTCCAAACCTTGATCAAGATTAAAAACCAAATAGCTATTCTCAACTTTTCGTCCAAATGACTTTAAAGGTTCCGGTCTGAGGCGTTAATTCTAATTTTTAATTCTATTTCCGTAAGTCTTTGAGATATGAAATTACTTAGCATTTCATACATGTAGATCTATTTATAATAAACATCTTTCTTTACCTGAAATATATTCTTATAAAATCAATAGTTTTCAAACCATACGCGAATATATATTTTTTTAATTTTTCCAACACTTAGGTAAAATATTACGACTGTCAAAACAATCTAACCCGAGATGTTGATGTATGTGCACGTTTAATGATCCTTAGAATCATAAAAAGATGTTTTTGCAATGGGTTCTGTCTGTATGTCTGTCTATCCTTAAAATTAAAGCAGTCTAAAAGAAAAAAAGTTCCATTTTCTCAAAATCGGCAATAACAATTTAGATTAAAACTCTTATCTAGGCATTTATTAAGATTATAAACAAAACGGCTATTTTCATTTTCCAATGTGAATGACTTTTAGGGTTCTTTACAGAAGTAAACATTTCTATATCTCGCAACTATTTGATACACTTAAAAACTTATCATTGTACAATTTTAGTACTATTAAAAATAAAAATAAATTATTTGAAATATATTTTTATAAAATCAATAGTTTCGGGGATGTTGGTAAACATATTTATACAATTTTTGAGCTCTAGTTGTGAAGAGATACTACTTTAGCTTAAACGCAATAATTCCTTAATGCCATAGAGTAAGCCAATAAGTAAGTCCTTAAAGAAGTTGATGTTGTTTTTCCTTTAACCTCTTAGGGGAAATATTGTTACAGAACAGGGGCGAATCTATGATTTTCTTGAGAGGTTGAGTTGGAGGGACGCAGATTCTTCCATCGGGATCGGGTCGAAGACGGGGGGGGGAGGCACCTCAAGAAATATTGACATCAAAATACTTCAAAATTTTAGAGTAAATCTTTAAGTAATCTTTCAGTGTAACGCTAAACTTTAGAATAATCCTTGAAACGAAGGATATAGCTTGAAATTTGCGATCAGTATTGAAATTTTTATACGAAATTAACATGAATATGGACAAAGAGTTATTTTTAATAGGGAAATAATTTTAAACATTTTAGCGATTATTATATAAATACTTTTTAGCGATTCAATCAAATAAACAAAATAGATGGAATTATTCAGATTTAGAACAATCGATTTTTAACTCTACTCTATAGTACTGTAACAAGATTAGAGTCTAGCAGCGGGATCAGCGTGTTCTTGTTGTTGGCCCTTGTGACTGCGCTCCTTGTCCTCTCTGTCTCCCTCCTTGTCTAGCGGGTAGGCAGCAACCTTCTCGCTTGACAGGGGGATTAGAGGGGCCGAGGTGGTGTGGGGGGGAGGACGGAGACACGTCTGGATCCTTTTTAATCTAGAAATGGAGGATTCCGGACCCTCAGCTGTCACCACCCCTATAAATACATGCTCAGCGGTAGCCTCAGTTCAGTTCTTGGTTCGCGACTGATGAGTCCGGGAGTTCCCAGTGCGAGAGTGTGGACCGGCGAGTCCAGTGTTCGTGTGGCGCGTGCCGGAGTAGTGTGTATGGTACGAGAGTGGACCAGCGAGTCCAGTGTTCGTGTGGCGCGTGCCGGGGTAGTGTGTATGGCACGGGAGTGGACCAGCGAGTCCGAGTGGTGTTTGTGTATTGCGGGTCATCGCCGTGTATCGTGCGTGAGACAAGTGACTTTTGTTATTCTTGTAGACTACTGTGTTAAAGAACATTTTTGTGACTGTCTTTTAAATATTTGAATAGTTATTAGGTGTTTTATAGTTGTTAATTTGTTTATGCAATTTACTTATATCTCTATGTGCTCTATTAGTTTATTAAGTTACAGACTTGATTGGTAATTTTAATAATTAAAACTTTGAATATTCCGTTGGCATTTTCATTCGTGTTTGGTCGGCAGCATACCCCAATATCTCTAAAAGAACTCGTGGTTCACACGTCCACGTGTGAACGGCCTGTGACCCTCCCAGGTCACGTGCGCCTGACGTTACAGTACTAATCGAATTTTTACCACTGAGCCATACTAGCACTTTATGTGTGTGGTATTATTCAAAGATTTAGTTTAAATAACGTTATTTAAAAATAAATATTTTAAATTTATTTATTGATTATTATTATTAGCACTGCGTCTTACTACCCAATAGGGTTATACGTACTTACGCTAATGTGTAATGGTAGGGTGATTGTGAGATGAAATGGAGGACCTACTGTTTAACGTGGAATCCGAATCATGGTGGAGGCCTGGCATTCCCCACATTCACAAGATTTATTGTCAGAGGTGAAGGAAGGGTTTGGTAATCAGATAAATCTGTGCCGGGACCGAGGATTGAGCCCCGAACCCCGGTCCAGAAGTCCAACACCTTACCCCTAGACCACCAGGTCACCTTTATCAATTATTAATCATTGAAATAGTATTAATACAAGTGCACAAAAAATTTAAAACTAAACAAGGTTTGTGCAACATGGTGAGAGGCGCGCAGCTTAAATCTGGGTAATTCCATTAATGCCTATTTCACCACTTTAATACATAATGTGATTGTCTTAAATATTTATATTAATTACCGTATATTAATCATTTAATAATATCACCATTAATAATTTAAAAAATTAAATCAGGCTTGGGAGAATAAAACCAGTAGTGATTTTAACATAGATTTAATTGGTTTAATTTCTTGATGGAGGCCGCGTGCCCCCAATGCCCCATCCTAGATCCTCCACTGGTACAGCAATGATATATCTCTCTCATTTTAGACTCAATAGTCAATAATAACGTATTTTATTGATCAAAATTTATAAAAGATAAATTTAGTAGCAATTAGATAACCATAAGATGCGCATCTCTTAATAAAATGCCAAAAATATTAACCGGAAGTCAAAATTTTAATATGAAATGTTGACCCTTGTGGACCTCATATCAATATTTTTTATAGGTCCAAATATACAAATGATGACGTTAGATTTAAAAAAATATTATATAATTTAAAACCGTGAGTCAATTTTTTTTTTTGCGTTTTTATAGCGGAATTTGTTCTTGGGTTCAATATTGTATATTATATTACGAATTTTGAGTAAACATCTCAATTTTTAAACAATAGAGCGAGAAAGTCCGTCTAAAGTTCAGCCTATTAATATTCTCACACCAATATGTAGTTATGAAGAGGGTATAACTTAGGAAGTAAACCTGCATATTTGGGGAGAAATAGTGAGAATCCCCTTAGAGAATAACACCTCAGTACACACAGCCGTAGTTAGAATTCAGATCTCTCCGTCACTGGAGAACCAAACAATACGAGACCAGTGCCTAAGACAGGGTGAATGTTTGTGTAACTATAGAGCCCATATTTTTACGTAATTACATATTTTAATTCTGACAGTTAGAAAATGTAAAAAGCGAATTGTCAAAGATTAACAAATTGTTTAAGACTGTATTCTCAGTTTTAATTTTACATAATTTTAATCTGTTACTGAGCTATACAAATTTTTGAAGCTATTAAAAAAATGCAATATTTTAAACTTTTTTTTATCATAGTATTAGTTATTATGTATTTCAGGCAACCTGTACTTTCATAAAGGAATGTATTCATAGAGGTATGGCAGTGATCAGTGTCCAAGTGAGTATGTTGGTTCATCAGAGAGGAATACATTTGCTGTAATGTAGCTTTGTTTCCGACGTTTCTCGTGCTGTCTAGAGGAGAGAATGAGGCGTTGCAAGATAGTGGTTTCAGCAGCATATATCTTTCGCAGCGTGTCAGTTTGTAAACACAAGTGATTATTTCATTTTCACATTGTTCTTTGATTTGGAGAAAAAATGTATATAAAATGGCAAAGCGAAGAACATATGATGGAAATTGAACACACAATAAATCAAGAAGATGTAATTTGAAGATTGTCACAGCAATACAGCACGGATGTACAAGCAAACATGACCATTCATGTATATACATGTAAATATAATATTAATACTAGCTTTTTTGTCGATATCAAACATTTAACCTCAGATCTTAGAAAACAGATTCAAGGTAACTGACTTTGAAAATATGAAGCGGACTGCGTTCACTTATTTTCATTGAGCCGGCAACAGTGGAGGTTTCGTTGAAAGTTTTTCGTATTTATATGATTTATAAAATCAGTTATATAAGTAGTATCATTTATTTGAAGTCTTTAATTAATGGTAAATATATGTGATGCAAAAAACTAATGATGCATTACAGTTCGTTAAAATGTAATGGTAGGTGTTATAGTTAGAAAAATGTTTTAATAATGGTCTACTTTATTCAGAAATTAACAGCAATAAAATTAAATATAATTTTAATAATATAGGCTATGCATGTATAATTAACTTGGGGAAAGAGATTTTGTTCAATTTAACATATGTTCACTTTAGTACTTATTTTACCAGCTACTTTGATTTATTTTGCTAAATATTTATGTACAGTAGCCTACATATTTTGTTGGTTAGTACTACATAAAAATCCGGGCTCTGAACCAAAAGATTAAGACGGAAATGAAAATTAATATGCACCACACTTCCATTTTTTTGCATGAATTATTATAAGAAAATAAATTTAACTTACGTTTTCACCATTAAGGTGTTAAACAAGTTTAAAAAAACGCATCTTGTGAAACAACAACAACAAACGGTTGATTGAGAATGAGGCTTGATCTTCAAAACTCATATGCTAGGACATTATCCATGCAGGCAGACGCTGTCGGTTTCCCTCTCTATAGAAAAACCATCCCTTTGGTCCATTAGCTACCAACCTTATTAGATTCACCTCTTTCTCCTGACTTCATCATTCTGATCTCCTGCCGAGGTGGGTAAAGGGAGGGGGATTTGGTGGAGACGGGGATGGGGGGACCCCTTCTTCATTCCGGCAGTCGCCTCCGGACATCAACCAGAGGCTAGAAAACAAGAACTCTTCAGGAAGGGGGAGAAGGGGCGTTCGTTTGGAATAGACCAGACGTGTACACGCGATCACGCGCAGACTCACAGATCTCCTTCCAAGAGACGAATGACCCACAGACACACAACAACAATAACAAATACAACAACAAGTAGTCTTCACATTACATCACATCACGCGGCTATTTACCACGCCTTCAGGCAACTCACACACATTAACTCAAGTAATGCCATATTTTATTTCTTCCTCACTCTCTTTTATCCTGCTCAAACACCCTTTGTGTAAAATTCACGATGACTTTCAGTTGTTTGTCTGTGTTTTTTTGTTGTGGTTTTTTTTACTTCCCTGACTTAAAGCTTTTGTTTAATCTGTTGGCTTGTTTGTTTATCTGCGAAAATTAACAGATATTATGATCATCCAACAGACCATGTGTCTTATATTCGTTTGAGGGCCAGGCGAAGGGGTCACTCACACCTTAATAAACGTGCCAGATTAAGCGTACCACCTGCCTAAAGGGAAATAGCCTCAGGCTGTGGAGTTTCTTATGAGACAGACAGTTCTTAAAAACCACTAAAGCAATTCTCAATTTTCTTAAAAAAATTGTCATGTCCCTGTTAAAAAAATGACTTTATTTGTTTGAGGAAGGTTAGATATACCTTTCTAACACATTACTTTGATCTCAAAATTACAAAAATTCGTCTAAAAATTCATTAAAAACTAGCTATTTTGAAATTTTAATATTTTATTTAATTAGTAAATTAAAATATATAGTGTTTAATTCTCTAAATGCGTGTTAAAATCTATCATCTCAATTTAGGTGTGAGTCACAGTTTTAAATAGCAAAACCCTGCTTACGTGAGAGATCTGGTCATCTAAAATATGTATCAGCAGCGTCCATATGGATGGGCACCTTAACCTAAGATTCTTTACAGCAGTGATGACTGAGTGGTCGACCTGTTAAAGCCGGTATCACACTATTCGAGAATGCTAACGAATGTTCGTGTATTGTTGAGTGTCCGAGAAGTGTGGGAGGTACACGAATGGCGAACGGCGAATGTTCAGTCGAATATTCGGCATTCGAGGGGCTTCGCCTTGGGAGCGGTCTCTTGATACGAATCAAAGGAAGCGAATGTTTGCCACTGGAGTCTCGGCGGACATTCTAAACGCTCCCACTACACTTCAGTCGTTCGTGTCGTCTGGTTGCGTACACTCTGGGCACTGTACTAGTTATATCATTTTGTTGCTATCATGGAATTGTCAGGTTTGTTCACTTAATAATTAACTAATTATTTATACAATATAGTATGTTGTAGTTTACCATGTAATGTAACATTAAATACTAATTTTATTTAATAAGCTGGTAATTATTTTGCTAACACCAAATAGACTTACTTTGGTCCTTACCTTGTTCCAATCTTGTTGAAATACCACCCACTATAACCTTTTTCTTCTGGTTTTTTTGTGCTTGATACGCTGCAATAACAATACACTATATTGTATAATAGTTACAGCAGCAACAGAAGTGATGTCATCACTTGCACGGTCAATTGTGCATTGGCTGCCCACTACCACCAAAGTGAATTATATGATCCAATATTCGGGGTAGACATTTGCGAGAAGTGTGTGAGCTCCACAAAAGGCAAATATTCGTCTAAGATTTATGACGGAATTTAGTGATGAATGTAGGCGAACGTTCGGTTGAATATTCGTCCGAAACATTCGTCCGCATTCGCGAATAGTGTATGACCGGCTTGAGATTGAGTCACCACGATGGCCGAAATTAGAGAGATAAGTTTACACTTTGCTGTACTTTGAGTAGCGTGGCGAGTTGCATGCTCTCAAAAAAGTATGTTAACCCATGTTTGGTAAGGACAACAATAAGCACCTGATTATGTCATAGTATAAACCTGGGATGGGCAAACTACGGACCGTGGGCCAAATACAGTGCACACTTATTCTCAATCTGGCCCATGGAATAAATAATTTAAATGGATTTCATTGTGAAGCAGAATAGATTAAAAAAAACCTAAACTTGATTTTTATATAACCATACAAAAATAAACATTTCCAACTTTGGTAAAATATGCCCGAAAATAAATAGTGATATATTCATCCTTATATTCATGCGAATAAGTGTTTTCAACCATAAAACTTAGCAGAAGTGATCTTAGAAACAGATTTACTGATGAGTATCTGTATTCACCTCCTCACAGTTTAACCTAAATTATGAAAATATGCTGGAAGCTCATTCACAGTTACACTCATCTCACGCCCCATCAAATTCTTCTGCGCGAAGTTAAAACCTACTAAGCCACTATGTTATTTAAGATTGTTTTGCATTGTCCATGTATTTAAACGTTTAAATGCCAGTCTATTATGCATGTTTGTCATAACTTTTAAAATTAATTTTGAAGAAATATCAATAATAAAAGTCTTTGTGGTTCAAAATTTTGTTTATATTTGTCATTCTTGTAGGTTAGTTTGCACATCCCTGGTATAAAGACCGCATAGATTTATAGCAGGGCTCGCAAGCTCACGGTCTGTGGTTCAAATTCAACCGGCTAGCCCACTTGTCTTCGACATTTTTATATTACCATCCAGCTCACAGTCATTAACTCGAGTTTATTTCAATTTACTCAGGTTTATTTCTTGTTGTTTCATCGCAAGAGTCCAGTTACAGCTTTAAGCCTCATTTAGATTTTAACATAACATGTTGGCAAACACGATCCCAATAAATGGCACGGCACTCCGCACGGACTTTCTCACTCTATTGTTTAAAAATGAAGATATTTACTCAAAGCTCGTAATATATGTGAAACGAAATAATATACACCCGCAAACCCAAGCAAAAATTGCACTATAGATATGTAAAATATTTTCTAATTCTTGGTTTTAAATTTTATAAATCAATTTTTAAAGAATTGTTGACCTCATTTGTATGTTTGGGCCAATAAAAAAGATCAATATTGGGTTCACGGGGGTCAAAACTTTGTATTAAAATTTCAAATTATGGTTAAAACTTTCGACATTTTATTAGGTGTTGCACATCTTCAGGTCATAGCAATGCTATTCAATTCCTCATTTATAAATTTTGACCAATAAAAAATGTAAATATTGACTATTAAGTCTAGAATGGAGATAGATAATTGCTGTACAAACATTTCTACTAAGAGATTTAAGGAAAAATAACATAAAATTTTGAGAGACTTGCCTAGGCTATATTTAATTACTCTGTGCCATTGTAGAATTATTGTGTTAAAACTTAAATATTATCTATTTACAACTAAAGCTCACCAAATTGTATCAAATTTTTGGCGAATATATCAGAAACCATTGGTTTTATAAAAATATATTTCAAATAAAAGTTTATTATTTTAATAATACCACAATTTTGCAATGACAAGCTATTTAGTATCTCAAATAGTTGCGCAGATACGGAAATTTCCACTTTCGTAAATTTCCCTAAAAGTGATTTTCATAGGAAAATGAAAATAACTGTTTAATTTGTAATCTTAATCAACGCCTAGATATAAATTTTAATCAAAATCGTTGGAGCCAGTTTTGAGAAAATCGATTTTGTCTCTTTTCGCCCTTAACTAAATTACTCTTAATTATAGGGTTAAACAGACACACAGGCATACGGCACTGCAAAATCCATTTTTTAGGGTTCGGGCGAGGGGGTCTTGAGACGTCGACCTCTATCAACATTTCTTCTTGAATTTTTTTTTATGGTTACAATGCTTTACCTTTAGTGTTCGAAAAGATTATATATATATGCGTATAGCTTGAAAGTTATTGGTTTTATAAAAATACGTTTCAAATAAAAGATTTGTATTATAAATATCCCTACATATTTTCAATGATAATTAACTTCATATCTCAAATAGTTACGGATATATGATGAAAAAATAATAATTTACGCATTTGACCGGCACCTTTAAAGTCATTTTGCTGAACTATTGAGGGTAACCATTTTGTTTGGAATATTTATAAATGTTTAGAAATGAATTTCGTGAAAGTAGATCTTACTGTCAAATACAGTTTATTCTGTGAAAATTAATCTGCTTTTGTGTTAATTTGTATTTACAAAATAAAAAAAACTGATTTTGGTGGCCTACGCAAAGATATGGGTAAATGTAAGTTTATTTTTGTTGTATATTTATTTTGAGTATTTTAAATTAAAATGCTCAAAGGGCCAGTAAAGACGCCCACTGGTGAGAGTGTGGATTAAACATCAACCTCGTCTATTCTAGTTTTCTAGTTTTACGGTGATGGAAAGATTGGGATTCGCATCCCATCCAGGTGTTCTGAGGATGTTTTCCCCCAAATTTTACTCACTAGGAACATTTTCTATGAATAACACCAGCCTCATTCCTTGCACACACGTGTAATTAAAATTATTAGTATGGTCTGGTGGTAGTAAATGGAAATATAATATAATAAATTAAAAACTTTTCTACAAAACAGGTTCTTCGACTGACTTGATTTTGAGACTACTGATTTAGTGTTATGAACGTAATTACATTAGTTCCTAGTCAATTATAATTAGAGATGATGTCAAATATACTAATGGGATTACAATCATTCCAGTATTATCATTTATAAAATTCCATTGGTAATTTTCTAGAGCTAATTAATGATGTATTTTCATCGTGTATTGATTTTAATATAAAATTACTGCTTCCATAAAATGTTTGCTTTTTCTTATTTTCAAATGAGGGTGCAATACAAACTAACGCAAAGGAATATATTTACACTAGTTTTGAAAGTAGAGATGATCTCATGAGAAGAGGACAGCAGGGAGAATTGTTGTGTAGATATGTAGGAGATCTACTATGCAGAAGAGAAGTGCCCTTGAAGTACAAGGAAGTGTTGTACAGAGCGTACTATGTACCTAGTGTTACATTTGCAGCAGACACACGAAGATTGAATGTAAGAGAGACTAGAAAATTTGAGGCCATGGGAATGAAATTGGTGAGGAGCCGTCACGAGGAGAAACAAGATTAGGATTAAAGTTATCGGAGAAATAACGGGAGTATAGGGAGTACATGAGATAGTAGAAGAAGCTAGATGAGATGGTATGCGCGTGTAAAGAGGATGGCGAAGAAGAAGATGCCAAAGAAAGCTACGGAAATAAAGTATGTAGGAAAAAGACCGCAAGGGAGGCAAATAGAAAAAATGGGAGGAGCAGCAACAAAAAGTGTGCAAGTGAGAGAAGAATGGAAGCAATTAAAGTAGGAAGAATGGTGGAAGATAGAGGAAGATGGGGTCATTTTACTAAACTGATCTGACCACTGGCTTGAAACAGTTGATGATGATGATTAGTTTTTAAGATATTTCCATGTTTTAGAATCACTTGTTAACATTTGCCATTTTAGTATTTTTAATTCTTAGTAAAGTGAATCAAACACTATTGCCCTCACCCACAAACCAGCATTTATAGAGATTCACTTCAATTAATGTGTATACATTGCTCCTCCATTTTGACAAGATACCTATTTTAAATAATACAAAGTTCCTTAAGAGATGTGAGATTTCTAAGTGTCTTCAATTTGTTTCAGCACCATGGTAAGCGGCACTCTTAAAGGGTTCTTAGCGTCCATATATTACCAGAAAATATAAATTTATCAAATATATCTAAGGGAGGGATAATAGATCTTCACATTTCATTTCATTTCGTGTTTTTACAGACCAAACTGCTTACTACCGTAAGCTATTTTGTATTCCTTAATTTATACTTACTTTTCTCAATGTTGACATAGGTTCCAGGGTAATAAGGACACTGATGAGGGTTGAGAAGCCGCAAGTTCTTGCCGACAGGAAATCCTCGTATCTCCCTCCATCAACCCTGAAAGATATTATTTCTCCCTCGAAAATGTATACATCACTCACTTATTTGATGGCTATTACATCTTTTCCCACGTAGTTAACCTGTGAAGGGCCAATATTTTAGAGAAAGGGTTCCGCTTACGTCTTACGTTTGTATTTTTCAATCTACCTAACCATCTGAAATCTTCCCTCCCATCGACTGAGGTACATTCACTTGTGTCAACGATCGAACAAATGTTTCCGTCTTAGACCAGGGGTGAACGAGGGCCAACAAATTTTATCTGCAGTAGTTCTGAGTCAATAGGGAAATAAATCCATCTCCATAGCTAAATGGTTAAATTGGTAACTCTAAGTTAAGAGTACTCTGAATAGATTTGATATTGGCGTGTGGTTTACTCATTCTAACTAGTTAGTTCAGGTGCAAGAGCTGGGTGTGCTGTAATCAGAATACAGTTTAGAGTTAGCTTTTAAGCCATGCACTTATATATTGATGGCTTGGAAAGTAAACCTTTAGTGGCTTAGTATAAATAATTATATAAATGTTTTGTATGTTTTTTAAATAAAACATATTATAGACTCAGTCAAAATATACTTCAAAGTGATAAATTATTCCATACCAAAATTTACCAAAGTTACCAAAATTTAAGATGACAAAGTTTTTCCACACGTTTATATATATATATATATATATATATATCCCACCTAAAGGGCTGAATGACTTAAGGCGTCACTCTCGTGTTAGACTAACCTGCTGATGATGGAAATATCCGAGTCCTAATCCTCGCCGGGTCAACTGAGAGTGGTTTTATCTTGAATTGTTTCTGACTCTCCTTACATGCAAATGCGGGTCGATTACTTCTAAAATGCTCTTTCCTCATCCTTACCCTAATAAAGTAGTTATTATAAATATTATATATACATATATATAACCTGAACAGTAGATAAGGTTATATATATATATAAACTGAACAGTAGATAAGACGTGTTGATAAACAAAAATACATATCATAAACTGGCATTCAGATATAACGACATTTTATATCAATGAAGTAAATTCAATCTTTTAACTCCGCAGCTTTAAAAAGTGAAAATAATTATGTAATTTTTTATACATCCCCACGTCTTACTACCCGTTCAGGCTATACGTGTAAGTACTTATTACTTTAATGGCTTAGGAATTGGGAAGGTTGAATTTTAGAGGAAGTAAGCTCGCATTTGAGTAGAGGGAGAGGGAAAAACCATTTAGGAACCACCCACCACCAGTTCGCCCGACTGAGATTCAAACATCTATCTCCCCGTCCTCAGCAGTCTAGCTCAACACGAAACAAGCGCGTCAGCTAACAACGTTACCGAGGTGGGTAAAAAAATTAATGAATCAGGATACATAGGGATATTTATTCAATTTTACTAAGAGGGTTCTGATTTACATAAAACCTTCTACGTTTACGTATAAAATACTTCTTCAAATTTGTGTACAAAAATAATATTTGAAAACATGTGTGACTTGCGTTTTTTTGTTATAAACCTGTTTTATTTATAATGCAAATTAGTTTTACATAAAATAATTAATTATATTATTTCATAGTATATGCTTGAATTAAAAAAAATACATTTAAATTTTCTTAAGTGAAAATATTTTCTTTATCATTATACAAAAAGTATTATGATTTTGAATTTTCTGCCTTTAAACCAAGATGATTCTGAAATCTAAATAGTTGGTCTTACTCTTCTGTAAGTCCACCAGGTTTGTTTATGCCTATCTGGGATTTGAGCTGAAATTTCCTGAATTTAATGTAAGCTTGATATTTATAAATCATCCCTGAGTCAGTTTAATTCATTTACTGCCTTATTTTAAAATGCTTAAAACTGTATAAGGGCTACTAGTGAAATAATATTGGCAAATAAGATCTAAATGAATCTTGCCTACATATTTTTTGAAAATACAAACAGTTAAAACATAATGATATAACCACAAATGTATTCTTAGGGCTGTTTCTGCTTAAAGATAACACCTTCTAAATAAATATATAATGTTTAGGTAAATTTGTGTAATCGAATGCTTTTAAGGGATCTATCAGATTTAAATGGGTCAAATAAAGTAACATAACCCATTTCAAACCATCCTTTTTGAATGTCTGAGAAGTTGATTAATCTAGATTAAGTTGAGGTACCACCAAATGGTAGGTATAGCCCGACTGCCATAAAAAATACACCTTTTCAGGCAGTTCAAATAGTTACTAAACCTTATTTCATCTATTCATAAGTAAAGTCATGTGTTATGCAGCTGTCACATCTTATAAGTTATTTGAACTTTGTCAAGTAAGATAAATGTTGAGAGATTATCTACATTATAATTATTATTATTATTTTTATTTTTATTATTATTTTTACTATAATTATTATTATTATCATCTTAATTTGAAGTATTCAACAAAAACTTTCCAAACTGACTGATTATATCAGTGCATAGCTAGTAAGCTAACTTAAATTTAGAAAAATTGCAATGGTCCTACGGCCGTTAATTCATCACGGTGGAAGGGCAAAGGTTAATTACACTACTAATAATATCTCAGCCATATCGGGAATCGAGCTTGTAACCTTATTCAGCAGACAGACTCACTACCACCTTATTTAAGGTGTCTTGACATCTCCACCATTTATTTGACACAATATGTCTAAAAGCGTTTTTCTTTATTAATTTGATTATAATAATAGGCATTTAATTTTAGCAGCTGCGTAATACCGCCAATCCGGACATTCCTCATATTATACTAATGTGTTAGAGAGGATAAAGGACAAATATATAGGAAATTAACCCTCATTTCTATATATGGAAAGTTGGTGAACATTTATGTAAAATCGTCTTCAGTACACCCAAACTGCATTAAAGCTAAAATATCCTTAACATTTGCCATCCAATATATTACGAGATGAACATCCTAGATCATGCGAACACAGAAGCAAGAGATAGTTGTCGTTAAATGGAGCAGTATTATATTGGTTTTATACGTTTAATTTAAAATGATGTTATCTTAGTCTAAGATGGTATGTAGACTATGGGAGGAGATAAGGTTACGTTAATAAGCGAACTATAGTGAAGACAAGAATTTAAACCTATAAACGCGTTGGAAAATACTGCAAAATGTAATTTCAAGTTTAATTTATCAAGTCAAAAATATAAGAAGTCAAAAATGGTAGTGATTCCCTGAGTATTTAAATCTATTCTTGGATTTCTATTTGAAATTTCTCTTTGGAGTAAAATTTAAGATATAAAACTACTGAATAGTTTATTCATAATTGGTCATCACTTCTCGATGGTGATATAATAGGTACAGTATTAAGAGTACTCAAAGTACACTCCGTTAATATGAACTCTCAGCTAAAATAAAGCGGTGTATAGCTTGGTAATCTAAGGAGTATATTCTGAAAGTGAATAATTGGATCGTCTAGATCAGTAGTGTCAAACCAATTTAATCATAAGGTCCACATTGAACATTAAATATACTGAGAGGGCCACATTAAACAAAATATTGTAACTATCTTGATTAAATAAAATCTCAACTTGGTATCTTATTCTTACAAAAAGAAAATAATAGACTCCCTATTCAAAAATAGAGATATGATGAACATCCTAGATCATGCGAACACAGAAGCAAGAGATAGTTGTCGTTAAATGGAGCAGTATTATATTGGTTTTATACGTTTAATTTAAAATGATGTTATCTTAGTCTAAGATGGTATGTAGACTATGGGAGGAGATAAGGTTACGTTAATAAGCGAACTATAGTGAAGACAAGAATTTAAACCTATAAACGCGTTGGAAAATACTGCAAAATGTAATTTCAAGTTTAATTTATCAAGTCAAAAATATAAGAAGTCAAAAATGGTAGTGATTCCCTGAGTATTTAAATCTATTCTTGGATTTCTATTTGAAATTTCTCTTTGGAGTAAAATTTAAGATATAAAACTACTGAATAGTTTATTCATAATTGGTCATCACTTCTCGATGGTGATATAATAGGTACAGTATTAAGAGTACTCAAAGTACACTCCGTTAATATGAACTCTCAGCTAAAATAAAGCGGTGTATAGCTTGGTAATCTAAGGAGTATATTCTGAAAGTGAATAATTGGATCGTCTAGATCAGTAGTGTCAAACCAATTTAATCATAAGGTCCACATTGAACATTAAATATACTGAGAGGGCCACATTAAACAAAATATTGTAACTATCTTGATTAAATAAAATCTCAACTTGGTATCTTATTCTTACAAAAAGAAAATAATAGACTCCCTATTCAAAAATAGAGATAGCCCTATATTTTTTACCTAAATTTTAAACCTTTTATTTGAAAAAATGGTGTTAATGTATAGCTTTAAATATTACTACATTCATTTATATAATAAAAATATCTAAAGTGCTTATTTGATCAGGGTAACCACGTAATTAATTATTTGCTTCAAACAAATATTTAAAAAAATCTTCATTTAATATCTTTGGAACCAGTTTTTTTTTAAATTAAAAAACCTACCCAAAGATTTCGAAATTGTGTTTTTGAGGTGCACATTTTTGTGCATAGGGGTTACTAATTTTAAATTTTAATCCCTCTGCCTGTGATGTGTTTGGTAGACATCGCGCAATTCTCATGACAGGCAAACAATCTATTTGTTTTATTTATATAGATTGTTGTTAAATATATATCTGTAAGCCGATATTTTTGAGTGTTTGGTTTCATTTCATGGAGACAAAACAAGGCTGTTAACATAGATATGTTCTGCCAAACATGATCTGCGCATATGTATTTGGTGCACATATTCAACCTTTATTTTTTAGAAATGTATGTATGTTGGAGAAAAAGTACAGAGTTGGTATACCAATCTCAAATACAAGAGTTCTCAAAATTATGTAAAAATCCCTAAATATCATATTCTCAGATGTTTTATTTGATAGATGTTTATAAAAATAAGTTTAGACCCGCATTGCATCATGGTTCGTTGAAAAGCCCACGGGCCGCACAAAATCATGGATATGGCCGCATGTGGGCCTCGAGTTTGACAAGCACGTTGTAGATTTTAGATTGTCTTTAAAAATCACCCAGATTTCCAAGTATTAAATGCTAGCAGCCTTATTATATCAAATTATAAAGCAAAGTCGTTGTAATACTTCTTTGCAATCTCAAAGGTGAAACAAGTTTACTGAGTTCTACTAATGTGTTTGTAGAGATGTGGTTGATTCCCCACACATCCTCAACGTAAATGCAGGTACATTGTTCCAAATAATATCTTCCTCTTCACTATGAAATTAGTGTAAATAAAATTTTTTCAATAGTTTGGATTTGAATGGAGCCAAGACCATCTCAAATTATGGAAAACTATAACTACACGGAATAACCAAGAAAAAAAAATCACGGGTTTTTAATTTTGTCATTCTGGGATTTAATTTCTTTAATTTCTCTTTCAATGGAGTCCTGACATGCATAAAGCTATTTTACAGGGATTGTCAAATTTTTCACATAATTTCCTTCCGCTTCATTATCATTATTATTATTATTATTATTATTATTATTATTGGTATGCCCTTACCTCGAAAAATACGGAACCTTACACTTAAGAAAGTAGAACAAACAATACACCCACTTCAGTGGTTGAATAGTCTAAGTCATCTACACTCCTGTTTTACTAGGCTCTTTATTTCTTGGAGATCATGGTTCGGATCCCTGCCGGGTCTACTAAGGGTGATTTCCTCTTTTTTTTTCAATTTCTTTCAATGAAAATGCGGGTATAATGTATATAAAAAGCTTTTTTCCTCATCTCTACACAATTATAATAATACTCATATAGGCTTATAGCTTTACCGGGTAGTAATACATGGTGATAAAAAAGTAAATAAAAACAAGATTCCGCTTATTTGGTTAACATGAAAGAGTATATGTGAATTTAGAATATAATGCATCATCCATTAATTTTTCCCACTAGAAAAACTGTCTGCACAGTTCTTCTGAACATCTTTATCACAGAGCTGATTGTTTAAAATCATTATTATTATTATTATTATTATTATAAGCACCGCGTCTTACTACCTGTTCGGGTTGTACGCACTTACGCTAATGTGTAATGGTAGGGTGATTGTGAGATGAAATGGAGGACCTACAGTTTAACATGGAATCCGAACCACGGTGGAGGCCTGGCATTCCCCACATTCACAATATGTATTGTCAGAGGTGAAGGAAGGGTTTGGTAATCAGATAAATCCGTGCCGGGACCGAGAATTGAACACCGGACCCCCAGAATAGAAGTCTGACACCTTAACCCTAGACCGGCAGGTCACCGACGACTGTTTAAAAGAAAACTCTATTGCTTAAGACTGATATTAAGCTATTTAAAATAAGAAAAATAAGATTTTTATGATATTCAGCATGTGACATTATAATAATAAATTGATCTATATTAATTTAAGCTTTCTCAACAATATTTATTTTTTAGTAATCCTAATTATTGAATTATACTTTGAATGGTTACAAGGGTTAATAGATTGAGCGAACTAGGATTATAGTTAAATATAAAATTTGGAGTGCATACAAAAAATATTGAATCTATCAATTAATCTTAAAATAAGAAGTGATAAATCCAAATTAGTTTCAACCTAATCTAAGATGTTAAATTATCCTTACAGGTATTTCATATTTAATGATAATATTAAATACATAATTCCAATTAAGAAAGATTGATTCAAATTAGAGATTCTAGTTCTTTATTTTAATAACTAAATTATATTCATTCTTCTAATTAAATTGTTTAAATAAAATCATATATTAAAAATAAAACAAATTTGTTTGTAATCCTAGATGTATCCTCCTACACTAATGGGAAAGGAAGGATTAAAGTAGAAACTTAGAGGGCATGTACCTGCATTTGCATGGAGAAAAGAATGAGAAACCATTCGGGGAAACCACTCTCAGTACCAACAACTAACACCTCGACATCCTTGTCACAGGTGACTGACAAGATGAGACTGACGCCTTTGTCTGCGTGCCCTGTGGGGTAGAACATATGTATAAATTTTATTTTTAAATTTCTGTTTATTTACACCCCTGTTTTTAAAAGTATCCGATGGATCTAATGGTGCACCACACATTTTCCAAAAAGAAAAGTTAAAAAAATCTTTCTATCTTGAACGAAAATGTCTATTTTATAGACCATAAATCACTCCTATTATTTTTTTCCTTAAACGTACTGTTCCACTTGGCGACTAAAACAAACCCTTTTTTATTGTTATTGTTATTATTATATTCAGATCATCCCTGGAGATAGTAGCCCGTGTTGGGAGGAAGCAGAATTAATTACTGATGGATATCGCCCTGGTGCTGAGAAAGTCTGAGGCAGCCTCCCTGGAGGGCACCCACTGAGTCTGCGACTCCCCGTATCACGTGGTCTACACGCCTTTGATACGAGGATGTAAACAACCGGACCACATCCATAGAGGCTGTTAGATAAATCATGTTATAATTAAATATACGGTGTGTACAAATGTTGATTTTTTTATATAAAAAACTCATGTTGACATTTTTAAAATCCAGTTTGAACGTTTGGCTTATTTTGTACTCTGATTTACGGTGGATTTGAAGGTAATGCAACCTAACGTCAGTATTTTTGCAGTTTCTAAGATAAAAAAATGTTTTTCAGCCAAATAATTTAAATATCGTTTTAGTGGAGATATTAAGTTACATTTTCTAGGAAAATTAATCTCAACACCTGTTGAATATCTATCCCAAGCATTGTATAGCTGGAACATAAACATTTTAAACCTAAGATAAAGTGTCTTGGTCAATGTACGTAATGACTAAATTGTATATTCAAAAAGTGTAGGGTGTTTTTAGCACCAAGTCCTACTACCCGTTCATATTATACACCTATGTACTAAATAAGATAATTTGTCAAGAATTGAATCAATGGCTGGCAGAACGTGGTATGTCACATTTTCCGATTCTTCAGGAAGAGTCTTTTTAACCTATTAATAATGAAAATAGCTGATCCTGATTGAAATAGCTACATACTACGTTATTCAACTCAGTAATATTTAAAAAACCTTCAATGTGGGAAGGGTTACTTATCAATAAGAAAGATAAGATACACTGAATTGTTTCTAAATCAGAGTTATAATTTACTTACAAAATAAAACCGCTAATCAATTTTTTTTTAAATCGCACAGTTATGGAAGAGGCCACACTTTCATATAAATGGCAGGTTCTGGTAAGAATCACGATGTTCTTCTATTTCGCTCACAAAACAAAACTGTTGATCAATAAAGTTATGCCTATAAAACTCACACACAGATAGAAGAGGACACATATGCATATAGAAGTCAAGTTCTTGTAAAAATCATGATGTTATTCTTAACCCATGAACTGAATCATACACATTAGATCGACTTGCTTTTCCTTGCGATTGAAATCAACGTCTGGTTCAATGCTGTTAGTTGATGAGGGTCATGCAACTAAAAATTAAGTGGAAACACCTAATTGATTTGCCACGGTCTCAATATGTTTTGCGAAGCCCTAACATAGAGTTAAACAGGGTCATCTTGAGACATTTTTAGCCTCATAAACGCCGTAATTTTCAGTTTACCTTTATTTTAGCCCAGTCATTATGCCATAAAAATATTTGAAATAGTTTTGGCTCATTTAAGTCAACAAAAATGGTTTATTTCTTCATTAATGGGCAATAACATATTTCCAATCCATGGGAATCATAGGCTTAACTGAATTTTTGCTACGCTCATTGAGTGCAAAATCCCTGTCACAGGGTAGAAAACTATGGCTAAATACCATATATTTCTGGCGTAATTCTGAAAAATATCAGTCCCTAGTTGTTGTTCTGGCCATCACAATGATCTGACCATATTATCAACTTTCTTTCTTCTCCTTCTTTCAATTTATGGTAATTTGACCAGATATGTTTTTATATAGAGGAGGTGATTTCTTTAGAGACTCTTTTCGCAATAGCTTTATGCCATAAATACATAGAAGCATGTCCTGTCTTCATATTAAGAACGTCAAAATTATATCATACTGCCTTTTATAATAAATACTATAATGCGTCAGAGTGGGCAAAAAAGTACTTCTTGCACGTCAATAAACAAAGTAATGCTATTTAGATTTTTATTATCCATTTCAAGATTTTTATAAGCTTGCTCAGCTTTACAATGATGTACAGTAGCTACATGGCTTCTTTGGTGCTGACTGACAGCTCAGAGCTGACTTCTTACAGTCAACATTTAAGTATATACCTAAAATTTGGACCGTCAGAAGTGACAGCTGCTAGACACATGTTTTTGAAGATTATATGGTTCAGCGTAGGGATACATAATTTGGTCTGGTAACTTTTCAAAGCTTTTAGCTGTCAGCTGTGAGCTGTCAGTCAGCACAAAAGAAGCCATGGGACTACTGTAGTTAAGTTTATAGCTCCAAGCGATTCATTTTTCGCATCTCAACGCTATCACTGCACGAACGCTCAACTCTGATCGATACGAACAATGAACATGTAATAACCTGCAATGGTAACATACCTCGTTCTTCAAAGGTTAATGGTTTTGGGCTACCTTAGACTGTTACTGAGATCTACTGGCAACCATTAGAACTACTACTATCAATAATCAAGGGAAGCACCTTACCTCACTGTCCCACGCATAAAATTAATTTTGGGGAAAATGTAACATACCACGTTCTTCCAGTCATTGATTCAATTGGTAAGGTTGTATTTAGATGAAGTGTACTTGCATTTGTGTTAAGGGAAAGTGGTAAAATATTTATGGAAAACTACCCCCAGTAAACCAGACCGAGAACACAACCCCAATCTCCCTATCATTAGGAGTCTAGTTAATTGCAAGAATAGCCCCCTTTACCATGCGGCCAACAAAGTGAGTTTTAGAAATTCTTGTGTACAGGAATTTAAAATAAGTGTATCTACTGAAGCAATATTATTGTTGTATATTTTGGCCATTGATTATATTTTGTCATAAAAACTTAATATAGATGGACCTTAAGTCACACTAGATCTAAAGGACCTACATTTTTGATTGCTGGTGTAATCCTCAAACGTATCAATAAGAAATCTCCTTCACCTGTAGGCTTCAGGAAAGAGGTGTTGATCTAATTTTGTTTGGTTTGCCACTGATGGAAAAGTTGGGGCTCCAATCCTGGTTGGCTGTGCTGAGGAAGTTTTTATTAAATTGTTTCCTACTCATCCTTCACCCTAGTACTGGTATACATTTAAATTCTGTCTTATTAATATCAATCCCACTAGGGTGAAGAGTATGTCTATAGCCCCGATGGGTAGTAAGATGCAAAGCATGAAGAAAACAACAAAAGCTAAGAAATTGCGTTAGTTCCGTTTCCCTAATCGGTAAATTAATGCTCTGGACTTTCAGTCAGTGCAGTGTTGATATCATGGTTAAAAGATGCACCGAACCCCCTTTGTAGGTAAAATAGTCTAAGGCCTCAATAGACTGGACTGCAGCTGATGAATAGATAGGAGTTTGAATCTTGGTTGAATCTATTGAGGTTGTTTTATACTAAATGTCTTCCCATTCTCCTCCCATGAAAATGCGGGTAGATTACCTTTAAAATGCTTCCTACCTCATAACCTACCCCATTAGGCCAATTATCATACATGCGTACAACATGAACATGTTGTAAAACGCGGTGATAAAAAATAACTAAATATCGATTGTTTTGTTTTTAGACCAGTCCATAATCTAAATACTTTCAATCTATATAGTGATGCTTATTCGGCCTTGAAACAAAAGACAGAAATATTTTCCAAGGAGAACTTGAGCTTTATATGTTTGAAGAGTTTATTCTTAAAAATATGTTACTCGTACATTTCGATAAACATATATATAATTGTTAACAAACATAAGGACACAAAAACACAGATAGATGCATACACACAAATATATATTTCCAAAAATACAAACGTGACTTACATTCACACAGGAATACATATAAATAACGTGAATAAACTTTTACACATAAATAAATGGGAAAACCACTTTTCCGTAATAAGATACACCTAAAATACTCTTTCATGTAAACACATTAGAAAGTTATTTTAGCACAGAAAAATGTATCTGTAATTCTCATGAAAAAGCCAAATAAAAACTATTTTCACGGTTCACCTAACAGCTTCACTGAACTAACAACAATATTAAACTTTCCACAACATGACTTTGGTAAAAGCATATTTAAGTTTAAGGAGAATTCAAACCCATGAAATATGTGTAGATTTTATTTTTATTAGTTTTACAACAACATACATTCCATGTATCGTCATTTAAACATAAATTTGATTATGTTTCTACCCACATTAACATCCAATTAACAATTGTAGAATAAAACTTGCTCATTTCAAATAGTGTCTGCCTTTCCTTTTCGTGAGTCTCGTTTTCGTGTCTCTAGAAAAACGTGAGACATCAAAACGTTCACTTTTATTAACTCTTTGCAATCGTTTATGTGGAGATAGATGTACTGTACACGTAGTAGAGATCAAAAATAAATATAAATAAATTGGTACTGAGACATAAATGAAATCACCGTATCTGGTTGGAATGTTTTTCAACTTGTACATATAGTAAGTAGCCTATTAAATTCACAATAAAAGGAAAATGTAATAATAATAAAACTGCCTACATGTTTGGTTTAGAAACTAAAGGACTTTTAATAGTGGCCTATTTTCAGGGTTTTTTAGCTGGAACTAAATATAAGCAAATATTTATGTGGAAGAAAATAGTTCAAGCTATGTAATAACCTGAACAATTAATTTATATAAAATAAATAGATTAGATACCTAGAAATTCCATAACTAGCATAATACACGTTTAAAAGTCAATGGCTTAATTTATGGTTGCGTGATGCCTCCTGTTTGCATTTGTTAGAAAATGATTCAGATGGGGAATAATTTTAATAGCCCTTAAATTCTGAAAGGTGCATTTCAATCAAAGACTTTATTGAAGATCAAATATTTAATCTAAATAAATTATAAAATCGTTCCTAAAATAAAGATATCATTATAAACAGATTTTCTTGTATAAACTTTTTGGTTTTTTGGATGCCCCGTGGATATTTTCGGTTACAAAGTCCCCCCCTTTTTTTTAAGGGAGCTACCTGCGTGCAATCTTTCAGATTTCTAGGTTTACAGGGGATCAAGAAAATTTTGACTTTGTGTTCAGGAAACCCTCTGCCGCTCATTCTAGGGGGGAGAGGGGAGACTTGGAATTTTTTTATGGCCAAATATTCTTTCACTCGTATGTGCTAGGGACTACCTGTCTGTAAAATGTTAGCTTTTTAAATTTTTTTAGTCTCAATATTTTTTGCCTGTTTTTAAATTTATCCATTTTGGGAATCATATTTGGAATTTTCTCTCACCAAATGTGCCTGCACACTTATGGGCTAGGACCTAGCTGCATGAAAAGTTCAGCCTCCTAACTCTTCTGGACTCCGAGAATTTTTTGACTTCCGTTTTTCCCAATGGAAATTTTCTGTCACCAAGTATTTTTGAACCTTTTTGGGCCAGTGGCTTCATGCCTCTAAAATTTCAGCTTTCTATTTTTATTATTAGTTAGCACCGCGTCCTACTACCCGTTCGGGATATACGCTTTAAGTACTAATTACGTTAATGGATTTGGAATTGGGAAGGTTGAATTAAAGGAAGTGAACCCGCATTTGTGTGGAGGGAGAGTGGAAAACCATTTATGAAACCCCCCCAGTTCACCCGACCGAGATTCAAACCTCAATACACCCGTCCTCAGCAGTCAAGCTCAACACGACAAGCGCGTTAGCCAACTACGCCACCAAGGCGGGTTTCAGCTTTCTAGGTCTCCTAGATTTTGAGATATTTTGGCTTAACAGAGGAACTGGTAGATATTATATTGGAGATACTACTACATACATAGAAATAAACATTACAAGTTTGTAACGTATTACTTTCAATCTTTACATACATTTAGTTTCAGGATCATTAATAAAAGTGTGAGTAATATTTAAGCCTACTAATTATTATTTAGATCTGGTTTGCTCTTATGAGAAGGTCGGGGTTATATCCCTGGCAATGTGTACTAAGGATGGAGTCTCCCAAATTGTTTCCACTCTTTATCGTCTACTTAAATTAAGTTAATTTTCCTCTAAATATTCTGTTCCTTGTCTTAAACTTCTTAATGAAACAAGGTGCAGATGGGTAGTAAGACGTGGCAGTACAAAAAATAATGTTCAAGACTAATGGCTAAAATAATATTAGAAACAAAGTTATATATCTAAATTCATTTTAACAGCCTTTATTCATTAAAAAAACCTTTTTTCTAACTAACGGTTAAAGTTTTATTTCAAAAGCTACTGATGTGAAGCATATATTTTTCTATCATTCATATCTGTCAATTTGTTTGCGGAACTAACAGAATCTAGTGTAACATAACATTTTCTCGATGCCCCCTGGACCAATCATGTTTCATGGATAATTAGCCCCCCCCCCACCCCCCATCCTACCTTTTTAAGAAATTACACCGCAAGTTATTTAAATTGCGCAGAAGCATACACACATGATGGTAACGACAACAAAATCCTTTCATGAGGTCTCAAGCTTAGATTTTTTTTTTAATTTAGATATTAGAATAATAATATGGTCTTCCATGTGTATGGCCAACTGCATAGAGAGGAAAAAATTAAAACACTTGAAAAAGAATATGAAAAAGTTCAATGCTCCGTCTACAACTCGCCTTTTAGGGGCCTAAATACACCTGGGCCTCTTTATTCGTTAAGCACACCATGCATTTGAAGTGTGCGGCTCACATAGAGGAAGACAAAATTAAGACTCTTTTGGGCAGCCTACTAGTTTGGAATTATTTTGTAAAAAAAAAATTCAACTACCTTGTAAAATAAATGGTACGAAACTCCGCATGGGTTTTCTCGATTTATTGTTTAAAAATGGAGATATTTACACAAAAATCATAATATATGTGAAACCAAATAACACCCTAAAAACCCAAGCCTAAATTGCACTATACTTACGTTAAACATTATTTTAGTCCCGATTTTAAATTTTATAATTTTATTTTTAAGGAATTATGTCCTCGTTCGTATGTTTGGACCAATAAAAAAGATCGATATTGGGTCCACAATGGTCAACACTTCGTATTAAAATTTCGACTTCTGGTTAAAATTTTAACATTTTATTAAGTGTTGCACATTTTCGGGTCATCATATTGCTATTAAATTCCTCATTTAAAAATTATTACCAATAAAAATGTATTTATTGACTTGAGTTTAAAATGAAGGAGATAGATCATTGTTGTAAGCATTTATTCTACGAGCTTAAAGGAAAAATAACACAAACATTTTGAGAGACTTACTTGTATTTGATTACTCTATGGCATTATATATTTATTGCATTCAGACTCAGTAATATCTCTCAACTATACCTCACAAAATTGTATTAATACTTTGTCGATATCTCAGAAACTATTGATTTTATAAAAATATATTTGAGGTAAAAGTTTTTTATATCTAATATTACTAGAATTTTGCAATGATAGGTTATCTTGTATCTTAAATAGTTGTGGAGATACAGAAGTTTCTGCTTCTTTAAGGTACCCTAAAAGTCATTTTCATGATAAAATTAAAATAGCAATTTTATTTATAATCTTAATCAACCCCTAGAAACGAATTTTAATCAAAATCGTAGGAGCCAATTTTGAGAAAATAAATTTTTATATTTAAGTTTTTTTATATAAACTACTCTTAATTTTAGGGCTAAACAGACACACAGACATACGTTATTGCAAAAACCACCTTTTAGGGTTTGGGGGGGTAATAAGACGTTGACATCCATCAACATTTCGGGTTAGATTTGTTTTACTATCGCAATACTTTACCTTTAGTGTCCGAAAAGTTTATATATATCTTGAAAGTTATTAGTTTTATAAGCATATGTTTCAAATAAAATATTTGTATTATAAATAAATCTACAATTTTATATGATAAATAATCTCTAATAGTTTCGGAGATATGATAAAAAAAAAATGAAAATACGCATCAGACTGAAGTCCTTTAAAGTCATTTTGTCGAAATATTAAGAGTAGCCATTTTGTTTGGAATATTTAAAAATGTTTTAAAATGAAATTTAATCATAGTCGTTAGGGCCAACTTTGAGAAAAACTATTTTTTCTCATTTTGTTTTTCTGTAATTTACCCTTAATTTTAGGGTTGGATATTCAAATCCAAAAAACCCGTGGAGCAACCCTATGAAAACACTAGATACCAAGTCTTAGCCCGACTGGTAAAATTGTTTAGGCTCTAGTCTGAGATGCAGACAGACGGGAATTCAAAAACAACTTTTTCAAAATCGGGGGGTCATGAAGCGTCGAGAATTTTCAAAATCTCAAGTTCAATTTTGTTGACGACCACAATAATTTGTCTACCTATAAGATAGCGAGAAAGCAAAAATGCCGTAAATAATTTTAATACAAATGGAATGGGGGACTTGAAATAATATTATCAATTGTATATAAACTATTTTATATAACCCACATTTGTTGGCATAACGATTAAACCTCAAGATAATTTGATTTTCCGATGTTGGTTTATTTAGGACACAAATCTCAGTTGGGTTTAAATAGTGGTGGTTTTTTTCTAAATGGTTTTAATAACTGTTTTTATGCAAAGATTAAATATTAGTATATTTCTTATAGAATTTATGTTCCTCATTCCTACATTATTAGTTTAAAATATTAGAGTATCCCAGACGGATAGTAATACGTGGAGCACAAATATATACATTTAAAGTTAACAATTATGATTAGCACTATGATTTTTATATAACAATGAAGTAATCTTAATATTAAAACAACTATGGGCTACTTAAATAAAGTTTAATATTGTTTAATAAAATAAATATCATTTTCAAGGATATTTCAATTAGTTTTAATGGCTACTGTCTTCCAATATTTCAGCTTTAAAATTTTTCCTAAATGAGTTCCTTATTTTAGCTAAGAGGCTAACTGTAGATCAACTTTCATAGTATATGATTCGGTGGCAGAATTGTCTAAGGTTTCACTCTCACAATAGACTAGACTGCCGATGTCAGGGAGATCGGGGTTTGAATCTCAATCAGGTGTATTGAGGGTGGTTTATTCTAATATGTTTTACGATCTCAATCAACCTTCTTCATCCCTAACACATTGGCGTAACTAATACATATGTGTGCAGACCGAAATATTAGTAAGATGTGGTGCTGAAACAAAAACTCATAGTAATTGCTTTATTTGAAAGTTAAAAAGAATTACTGGATCTACTTTTACGTTATTATACGTCATGCTGTCACTTTTGATAGACACAATAAACACTCTTAAAATGATACTAATACTATATTAAAATGTTATCAATGTTGACCGAAAAAATATGTTTTTATTTTCTAAAAGAGGCTCCAAATATTCATTCATAAGAAAATCAAAATATACCCCTATAGTGGGCTTTCCTTTCTATGTTTGAAGGCTTTGGGGCTTGATCCTCACCCGCTACACGCAGGAAAGGGACTTTAGAGTAGGGGGTGGTTGATGGGGAATACCGGTTAGTTCGCAAACACTTTATATTTGTAAAAGCAAGTGTTTCAGCATTTGCAGCGTACGTAAATTATAAGTAATCTTTTCGTAATTGTTCCTAAAAACTAAATCTTCCAAACCCTAGGAAAAAATTTGAATAATATAGATTAATAATGAATGGGAAATTTTATATTATTTCCAAATTTAATTATTTGGTGTTAAAGTTAGCTCCTAAAGTTCTACTGCCAAGACTTAGGGCCAGTTTCATAGTCAAATTTAGTACGCCTCAAGTGCGGCGCTACACCAAGTAGCCTACATGACGACACCTACCTAAAATCGAATGGAATGGGCCGTTCTCGCATAGGAAACTGGCCCATTCCATTCTGGTTTAGGCAGGTGTCGTAATGTACTTAGTGTGGCGCTGCACTTGAGGCGTACTAAATTTGACTATCTAACTGGCCCTATATCTAAATCATTTTACTACACTTAGACTAGTTTTCCCGCCTTAATTCTAGTGGAATGCTGGCTCCACCTTTCATTACTCCCTTATCTTCCTGTTATCTGAGGCTTTATTATTTAAGCAATCAGCCTTGGGATATAATGGTCAGAGCTCCTGGTTGCTAAACTAGAGGTCCCGGATTCGGTTCCCGGTTGGTATCGGGGTATTTATCACGTAGAAGAATAATCCTCATGGTCACCAGGGTTTAGTTAATTAAACTAAAATCTTCACTGACTTCACCCCGTCATGTTCACTATCATCATCCCCTCATCTCATCGGAACACACATGCGGGCGTCCAATGGGGAGCAGCATATTAGAAGGCTATTGGCTAATCTTCCCGCAAACTGAGCTACAGATTAATGTAGTGCAGACATGCCATTATTCTTCTTATTCTTATTTAAGCGTGTTCCAACCGGGACTTGTCACAGAGCGATTGTTAGATGCCTGTGACGGTAGATAGGCGGTTCTTGCATTGGCAGTCAGAGCGCTCGGACGTGGTGCACACTTTTAGGGCTCCAGGGCTACAGATGGCTGTGATTAATGCGCCGGAGCTCAGTGTTTATCCCCGCCGCTGCAAGAATGCGCTAGTGTTGAGCTTACCAACATAAGTATGGGATAAAAGGGTTTGAAGAAATAATAATTACAGAGGAAGAGGAAACGCCAAACCAGTTGAATTACGCAATTAAAACAAATAAATAATTTGTGGCACAAGCCAGAGTAGTACCGTTTAATTACTGCTAATTTATGAGACTGATAAAAATATTTGTTTTGATGTGAATGTTGAATTTTATTTTTGTTAATTTCGCATGTTCAATTATTGAATAAAGAATCGGCCCACGACAGTGTGAACGTGGATTAAATGTCAGGCTCATCTGCCATGGTTTGACAATGACGGGGACCTCGAGGCTCAAGTCCCGGTCAAGATCACTAAGAGGTGGTTTTCTTCACTATGATTCCCCCCCCCTCCCCCTCTTTTTTCTCATTCTTAGTATGCATAGTTTTCATTCCAGTAGGGCATAATTTGACTTAACACCTAATTTTTTTTGTGTAAAATTGCTCAAAGTTGAAACAATTTCGAGAATGTTTTTTTTTAACTAGGCCGTCCCCTGACTACTTATAAGTGCTACTGTTTAATTTATATAGCGAACAGGCTATTTTTGGAACTTTTTATCAAAATTACTTTTAATTATTTAACAAACCTTTACTTATTTAATCATGTGTGTAGTTGCATGGTCTAACTTTAAGGCAGTATTTGGCAACTTAAGGTCCACGGACCGGATACGCTGACTAATTTTATCTAGTCCACAATATATTTGGTAAGCCAACTATTGTGTTCATAAAGAGTAGTTTAATAACTAGCACTACATTTTAAATATAAAGTTTAAATTTTTTACTCTATATTTTTTTAACTGGTCCAGCAAATTTGGTAAAATCCATACGCCCAGCTATATCAAAAATGTTGCCAATCCCTGCTCTAATTTATCACTTTTACAGGTGGTTTGATTTCTTTTGAGGGAGAGGTTGAGGTTAGAATCCTGGCCTGGTGACCTAAGGAAACTTTTTCTAAATGTTTTCCTATTCTTTCTCCACAAAAATGCGAGTACATTACCTCTATATTCTAACTTCCTCCGAGATATTTATCATTACGACTAGTTAGACTGTATTGGTATTAAAGGAATAGTATACAATTATATAATTTTTACCGGTGGACAAGCGTATTAAATGTCATGCACATAAATAGTCCGTATATCCTGTGATGAAGCTGTCGAGGTTTGGGTTTCAGCTGGGTATTGTGAGATTTTTATTAAATAGTTTCGTGCTCTCTCCACCCGCAAACGCTGGCACATCTAATCTCAATTCTACCTTATTAATTCATAACCAATTAGTGAAACTATATTAGTAATATCCGCATGAGTAGTTAGGCACAATTCAAACAGAACAAGTTATTATTATAAATATTATTATTATTATTATTATTATTATTATTAGATGGTATGTCTTATGGCAGGTCCATTACTCTTGTCAGCGAACTTATACCACCAATTCCTCCTTATTCAGCTCCCACAAATTTTAAATATACCCAAGCCTGGAAGAAATATTTTGGAAGCACAACCCTCCCCACCCCCACGCATTGTATCCGCTAATCTAAGGTTCGCTCAAGACAAGTATACTCATTTTAGATCCGTTCATGCCTGGCAGAAAATGTTTGGTATCCCACTATCAAATGGTTCACCATGTACCCACTAAAGCCTATCAGAAGAGATTTGGAAGCACGCTATCAAATGGGGCAACACGTACTAAATCCCACTGGGTTTGGGATCGCTCAGGTTAGCACTATATCCTCGAGAAATAATATTTTACCATAAGATACAAGACAGCCAAAGTAGTCACTGTGGGGTGACCTGGTGGTCTAGGGGTAAGGTGTTAGACTTCTATGCTGGCGGCCGGGGTTCAATCCTCGGTCCCGGCACAGATTTATCTGATTACCAAACCCTTCCTTCACCTCTGACAAGACATGCGTGGTTCGGATTCCACGTTAAACTGTAGGTCTTCCATTTCATCTCACAATCACCCTACCATTACACATTAGCGTAAGTGCGTATAACCCGAACGGGTAGTAAGACGCGGTGCTAGTAATAATAATAATAGTCACTGTGAAAATTGAAGGTGCATACATATGCGTAAGAGTGACGAGTAGATGCATTACAATTATCATATGAAGAGCCTTTCATAAAATATAAACTTAGTGAGTAACAGTTGAAGATCACATGACTTGACGTGAAAGTATATCTTTAATTTTTTCTAAATGGTAAACTGTCCTATCTATATTACACAGTTGCTATATGTCTCTCACGAAGGGGTGTAGTATATAAATAAAATATCAATATTTTACTCATTCCTGGTATCGTGGGGAAAATACCAATATGAGTTCGATCAAAATAAATGATTGATACTGTAGTTATCAGTATTGAAAGAATAATTATTATGAAATAATTGTACCCGTGTGTAGCTTATTAATGTGTATTAACCCATGAAAATGTTCAAGCTTTTTATATATATTATATTTAGAAATGATGTATTTATCTGGTGACAATAAACATATGTTTAGCATTATTACTCTCATTTTGGATTATCTCTAATTTTCATTGCACTAATAAAGTAAAGATGAATAAGTTTTAATTTTAGAGAAAGTGTATTTGCATTTGAGTGAATGGAGATTGGGAAGACTTTAAGGAAAAATCACATCATTATATTCGGCTAGGATTCAAGCCCAAACATCTTAATCACCGTAAAATTAGACAAGTGTACGAGAATTATTATGCGTCTGAACAAATTCCCACTGGTGCAGGTCGAAAATTGATGGTGCAATTTATCAGAACTAGCTGTTTTTATCTTGTTCCTGCATGTTAGATACTTTTAGACCCCCACCGGTGGCCACGTGGTCTAAATATCTAACTCATTTCATATCGTTTATATGTGACGGATGGGTTGGGGTTCGAATACGGACCAGGTACTGTGAGGGAGACTTTTCATAATTTCCCTTTTTTTTCTCTTCCTCCACTAAAATGCAGATACACTTTGTTTACTCTGTAAGGTAGCAACCTTATATTGCTTGGCTACACTATGGTTCAGCTAATATTATTGAGTGGTAGATATCACTTAGAAATAGAGACAGAATTTTATGTAGTATTAACCTACAAAATGATTACCCGAATATGTACAAAATCTGTTAAAATATAAAGTACAAATTTGTAACATTAACTAAACCTTCTTTCCTCTTGTTAATAATACATATATATATATATATATATATATATATATAGGAATGAAGATCGAACGGATAGTAAGACACCTTATCTCTGTCGATATTATGTCTGTCTACTGAGCTAAGTGTCCTGGGTTTGAGTCCTCTCATTGCCGTAAAATTTTTCACTTTTAAATTGTGGGTTTTTGTTTTTCACAGTGATAAATTAATGACTGCAGGATAGATGTATTGTCTGTTCTAGTTTTAATTTAGTTTAAACATCGTGTATTAATATAATCATTCGATTCAGAAAGTGCACGTTAAATAACTAAAATAAATAAATGAAAATAGAAAGTAGGACATGATGGAAACATATATATATTATATATACTATGTATGTATATACATATATATATAAACCAAAACTAGGTTCAAGTCATGACTAGCACAATATCTTGTAGTAAAAACAATCTTTCATCAATATAAGACATTTAAATAATAATTTAGTGGGATTTTTCAGCTGTTAACAGGGTTTCATTCATTCTAATAAAATTATTATTATTATCACTGCGTTTTACGCCCCATTCGGGTTGTACGCTTAAGTACTAATTCCACTAATGAGATTGGAATTGGGAAGTTTCGTGGAGGTAGAGTGGAAAACCACTTAGAAAAAATCATCCCCATTTCACCCAATCGAGATCCTAACCTCAATATCAACGTCCTCGGCAGTCTAGCTCTACGTGAAACTAGTGCGTTAGCTAACTACGATACCGAGGTTGGTCATTCTAATAGAGCTATAAGATAATTCCGTAACACTAAAATTGAACCTAGGAAATTCGACTTATTACGTTAATGCGTTGCCAATAAACAATGCATATTATTCATGTGATTAAATCAGGTGACATCTGTATATCTCAGTGATATAGCATTAGTGCACTAACCTCAAGGATCCGGGCTCAATATTCACATCCCAGTGACATTTTTCAAAATATATTTAAACTCGTTAACTTGCATTAACATATCAAAAATCAACATTTTAACAAACTTTAACGGCATTTTTTTAACTTTGACATAAAACAGTATATACAAACTTTATAATATTATTTATTATACAAGTGACAAACTCCCAAAGCTTTTCCGAGCAAATGTTAGAAAAAAACTTGACACCAAAACTAAAGTTTCTAATTAATTCCATCACCTGTTTGTCGTTTCCGGAGACCATTCCCTTTTTAGGCCAATGAGGGCTAGCCAGAAATAATGTAAGAAAGCTTGAGATTGGTCAGTTTTAATAAGTAGACGCTCTGTGATTGGTAAGTGAACGGGCAAGGTGCCACGCGTCGGAGAGAATGAATAGCTTTCTTTTGGACACGAGGCTTGATTAGTTGTGGGGTTTGGTGGATATTTAGGGGGAGGGGGGCTAAATCCTTGAGGGCAAAGAAATGAAGAGGAGGAAATTTGACTTACAATACTTGTGGTGTTGAAAATGAGAAGTATAGAGTACTTGAGTATAGTTAAAAGTAAGAAAACTTGCTCTTTGGATATTCAATTCGGCTACTTACGAATTAAGGAAATTAATTATTAGTGAATAATTATTAAGCATTTATAGTAAATGTTTGTTAAATATGATCATAAAATTTGAATATTGTCTTTGACAAAACTGAAAAAGAATATATTTTTTAATATATCATCTTCAATTAATATTTTCTCGTTTTTAAATTTATTTTTCTTAATAATTTTAGTTTATGAATCTATATATATATATATGTATATAGTTTATGAATATATATATATATATATAGTTTATGAATATATATATATATATATGTATATAGATCTATAAACTAAAAACTATTAACAACTCTTTTGGTTTCAAGGGGTCATAAACCATAAACAGTTATCAAAATCTCGATTAAAATTTCTTGACGATCACAATGCTTCTCTCTTCGAGGTGCCGAGAGATAGTAATATATATATATATGTATATATATATGCCGAGAGAAAGTAAATATATATATGCCGAGAGAAAGTAAATATATATATACTTTATCTCGGCACCTCGAAGAGAGAAGCATTGTGATCGTCAAGAAATTTTAATCGAGATTTTGATAACTGTTTACGGTTTATGACCCCTTGAAACCAAAAGAGTTGTTTTATCAATGGCAATGCCGTATCTCTGTTATTATTATTATTATTATTATTATTATTATTAGCGCGTCTTACTAACCGTTCGGGTTATACGCACTTACGCTAATATGTAATGGTAGGATGATTGTGAGATGAATTGGAGTACCTACAGTTTAACGTGGAGTCCGAACCTCGGTGGAGGCCTGGCACTCCCCACATTCTACAAGTTGTGATTAATACACGTCTTGTCAGAGGTGAAGGAAGGGTTTGGTAATCAGATGAATCTGTGCCGGGACCGAGGATTAAACCCCAGACCCACAGCACAGAAGTCCGACACCTTACCCCTAGACCACCAGGTCACCTTCCCTCTATTCATCTATCTTTCTGTATTCCAGGATAGAGAAGAGACTATTTTACCGATTGGTCCAAAACTTGTTATCTGGGGTTGTATAAGTTCCCCTAATGGGGTTTTTAGAATCAGATAAGTTTATCTAATCATACAAATAATTTACTTATAGGCAAAAAGAGAACAAATAAATTTTCTCGAAACTTGCTTTAACGATACATTTTATATATCTAAAAAACATTTATCATTATAAACAAAATGGCAATTCTCATTTTCTCATAAAAATTATTTTTAGGGAACCCATATGGGGGAAATTTTTAAATTTGGACAATTTTTCCGCTACTATTTAAGATATGAAATAACTCATCATTTTTAAATTGTGGCACTATTAAAGATAAATATATTTTATTTCAAAAACATTTTTATTGAACCAAAAATTTCTAAGCTTCAAGCAAATATATAGGCATATACTTTTTAATTGAGGATTTTACATATGAATCTGATTCTTATGCACTTTTGTGGACAAATATGTTTATATTTACTCAATTTTTCTGTAAAAATGTTTATAGTATCTAGTAAGTTTTTACTTTACATTACATCCATTAATGTTTTCAGCCTTTGACCTGGGTAAGATTTAATCAAGCCATATCTCTTATTTCTCCACCACCGGCTTGATAGGCCTGTCATTGCTTCAAATGGTTTATAATCTAACTTAAGACTAGGACAGGCACAACATCCAGTCCCCGCCTGTTAATTCATCATTGTGAAAGAGTAAACCAACATTTTATCAAAGATAATTTTTTGGGCCATGCCGGGAATCAAATCCAAGACCCTTAGCTCAGTAGACAGACAAACTGCCGACAGAGATAAAGGAATGTCCGAGTAAATAAGTAACAGTGTATACTATTTAATTTATGATCTTTGGTGTAGTGTTTCTACAACAATGTATAGACCTATTACGTCATTTCACAAATCTTACGAGTTTTTGGGAAATGTCTCTTGTAAGGCCCGCTTTGGTGGTGTAGTTATCTGACGTGCTAGTTTCATGCTGAGCTAGATTGCCGAGGATGGGAAGATAGAGACTCGAATATCGGTCGAGTGAACTTAAGGAGTTTTTTTCTAAATCATTTTTTTAATCTCCCTCCACGCAAATATGGGTTCACATCCACTGAATTCAACCTTCCTATTTGCTAACCCATTAGAGTAATTATCACTTAAGCGTTTGACCCGAACGGTTATTGGTGCTATAATTTAATTTATCTTTTAAAATAAGGGTGGGAGAAATTTTGTGTGTTTCACCGTCACTTTTATTTATTTTAAATGAATAGTTGACACACAAACCACATTATTTATTACTATTATTTACAACTACGTCTCACTAACCGTTCAGGTTATACGCTTATGTACTAATTACGCTAATGGTTTTAAGGATGATGAAGTCATATCTAGAGGAAGTGTAACCACATTTGCGTGGAGGGAACGGGGAGAACAATTTTGGAAATCCTTCAGTACACCCGACCGAACTTCAACGCCCGTCCTCCCCCTATCATCGGCAGTCTAGTCTACTGTGAGAGTAGCGCCTTAGACAAATCAGACAATGAAGTGTGTTACACAATTAGTCATTGTCTCCAATGTAGTAATGGGTCAGCTCCAAAGCACTACCAGTTTTGATCCTAATATTTCGATTGTCAGTTCCAAATTGCCTTTAACCACACAACTTTAACTAAATCAATTAAGGTATTTATGTATAAATGTGGTATCCCTTACTAAAGTCTAGTCGGCCTAAGAGGTACGTTTTAGAATTTATCATAAACAAATGTAAAGAAGCCAACATCGCTAAGAAGAAATCTATTGATGTTGACCTTGGTGGCCTTGAGGTAAAGTGCTCGACTCGAGACCCGATGTTAGTGGACTTACCCAGCTGGAGTCGACGGATGTTTCTTGAGCAATAAAAATTCGTATAGGAAGTAAAATCGTCGTCATTCCTTTATCAATTAGGTCACGTAAAAAAGGCTTGGAAGTTATGTGAAAATACCTTTCCTGGAAAAATTGGTAGAATCATTCGTTCTCGCTCATGTAAACTCTCGTGTGCTAATATCATTTGTGGGTTCATAAAGTGTACATTAAATATCTCAAATGAAAACTTATATACAAAACTATCTATTGGTCCTATAACTTTAAAACAAATATATTTTTCAGATAAGTCACAGCTTTAATTCTTGACTTGACGTATAAAACATTAAAATAGATTGAGTTAATTTTTATGTTGTCGAATAAAGTTATTCCATTGGTGTGAGCGAAATATAGTTCCAAAATTAAAGTTATATATTTATTGTATCCGATGTTAATAATTTAATAAATACATTTCTATAGCTGAGAACCTACAAACATGGATCGGCCTTTCTAGTAACAAAAACCAGTTATGGTCCTAAAGTCAAGAACCGGTGGAATCGATGAAGGGAAGAAACCAACTGACCCAACTATATTTTGATGCAATCATATACTTGACTTAACATAGTCCATCCATCATTTATACAACACTTAACAAATTCAGTCCAAACACCGACGGCCTTTGTCAAGTTGTGTTTCTTTGTTTTGTAACAGCATCAAAATGAAATTTTCTTTCATTTTGTACATAACCAACTAAAGGCTGGCTAAACTGTGAAAATTATTCGTTAGAAAATGTGAGATTTTGAAGAGGTATCCATATAGTTTTAATTTAAGATAACTAACCAAAATGTATTTTAAAAAAGGGCGCTTTAGTGAAATTTATTTTGTATATAACTTTCAAATAGTTAATTTTTTATTCAAAACAAGAACATAAAAATAAGTGAGGCATACCATAGTAATTTCGTAGTACGGCAAATTTCGCAATATTTGTATTAATCTTATTGTGAAATTAATGGGAGTATATGTGTGGGCTCAGAAAATACTTCTGCTAGATCACAGTACCATTCTGAACAACGTCAAATTTTTGTTGTAAGTATTAATGCATTCTAGTTGATGCTATTGTAACTTCAATAACCAATATTTTAAAATGGTGTGGTGTGCTTGTTTGTGAATCTCTTTTGTCTTTTTTGAACATTTTAAACATTATATGGTTGAATGTAAATATTACCCTCTACATTATTATTTTACTTAAAGTACAATATATAATTAAGCCTATACTTTGCATTATTTTCAAAAGAAGTCAGCTTGTAGAGCCTTGTTGCCAGTTAAGCCTTTATTACGATTTTTTCGAAATAAAATAAATAACTGTAGCATGTTCAACCGGCTTTTAACATGTACAGTAAAAATAGCAAAAATATAGTTAACACGATGAATACAAGAGCTAATATATTCTAATAGTGTGTGGCAGGTATTAACTTACAGTGAATTCATGTTGCCGGGAAACACCCAAACTTCAGGAAAACTGCCCCAGATGACTATGCCAGTACCATCATCAGAACGACATCTCACCAGCAGGCCCCGCTTAAGGGAAATGGCAGAGAAAATTTCTCTGGGCGCCACACCATAGAAGAGCGCTAGTGGTCATTTAGCGCAATTTCGCAACTTAACCCGATTCTCCCCTTAGATGTCCAGATGCATACCGTCCCCTAGTGCGTCAGTTCTGTTACTATATACACGTCATTCCTCGCTTCCCCCATATACACACACACACACACATATATATATGTATATATATATGTATATATATATATATATATATACATGTATTCTATTTAATCAATTCGACGAAGGAAGAACTAGAACGTAGCTCTACATCCCCGAAGAAATTACTGGTGACTACGATGTGTCAGGCGTTGGTCTCTCCACCTGATCGTAGATGAAGCCTCATTTGAAACTTTAAGTATTTATAAGTTAGAAACTGGTTTAGATTCGTAGCACCTCTTTAACTATGTCCATCAGACATAGTTTTTTGTGTCAGAATATCTGACTTTCTATGTCCATCAAACGTTTTTTGTGTGTGTCAGAGTATCTGACTTTCTTTGTCCATCTGACATAGGTTTTTGTGTCAGGTTGTCTGACTTTATTTTCTATGCCCGTAAGGCATAGTTGTGAATGTTAGTCAATGCTCTTTTTATATGTCCATCAGACATATCATTGTTTGTCCAAATTATGACATTTTTCTTATGCCCATATGGCGTAGCTTAGAGTGAAGTGTTAAATGATCTATTTAACATGACTATAAGACTTTATTTACTATTTCAATGTGTCTGACTTCTTTTAGTAAGTCCTTAAGACATAGTTTTACATATTAGGGAATAATAATAACTCTCTAAACGATATGGCCATGTTTAGGATCTCTTGATGGTGGAAATCAGGTTATCTAACTTTTTCTTAAATTACCTAGTTAGGTCAGTGACAGAGAGCATTCACTATTATTTCATTTCAGTGTATCTATTTACGAAGTGAAACCTGTGGGAGAACTATTAGGAGTTAGTAGTGCCCCACGGAGATAGTGTTTTGCCTCCGGCCCTTCAGGCACCGTTTGTATCTAGTATAACAAATATTATATCCTGAAATAATTTAATTTATCCAACTAATCCTATAAACGGGAGCATGGGTGTAGGGAGAAATTGATTTTATATTGGGGGGGAGGGGTTTCAAAATACTATATTTACATGATGTTAAAGCTTACTATTATTAAACAAGACAGTTTTTGTTATATAAAGTAGTGGAACTTTCTTTGTTTACGGGATGGTGACAGGGGGGGCAAGTAACGAAAACGTTTTTAGGAACTTTCTATCCTCTCCCCTAGCTAATGTCGGAAAATTGGATGCTCCTAGAAGTTTTTTGTAGTTTTCCTAGTTTGGAGGATCTTTAAAAATATAAATTATTCTTGTAACTAATGTTTAGAATGTCGATCCCCTTCCAAATGTTTTTTAAATTAGGATTTTCCTAATTGATATTTGAAGAAGTAATCTTTCAGCGAGTTTTTGATTGATTTAAAAGCTATTTTAAGAAGTGCTATTATTTTTTAAATATTTAAGCTAGAATTCCTAGAATCTATTTGAAGGGGTCTTCACTAGATTTTTTTAAATTTGGAATGCCCTATAAGCTATTTAAAGAGTTATGCACCTGTTTTATGTTGTATTCAACACTGGCTAAGTGGAAGAGAAAGCTAACGCCTTAACTTCGTCGGGTAAATAAAGGCTATTATTATTATTATTATTATTATTATTATTATTATCTTTAAATTGGATGTCTTCAGAAGCTATTGAAAGTGGACTTTCCCCAACACAATTTTCAACATTGAAGGCTTTTAAAAGCTAATTGAAGTGGTTCTTGCTTGAATTTTATAAAATATTATATATATTTAGAAGCTAACTGGAGTGGCCTCAAATAGGTATTCCTTTTAAAAATTGAATGATTCTAGAATCCATGTATATCGATATTTAACTGTAAATATTTTGAAAGCTAAAATACTCCCCCCCCCCTCCCCACACACACACAAGCGCGCTTTCTGCTTTATATTTAGGTGTAGACCTTTGTGATAATAATGCAGCTGAAGAAAATATATTGTTACACCTTATTATATGAGATCAGAAAGTTGAAGTCATAAGTGCATTTTTCTATCACAAAAGTCATACTCATTTAGACTAGAAAAAGTCAAAAGTCTACCTATTTAATTAGCCTAGTCCCTATTCGACCAACGCGATGTAGTCAATATGAATTAATTGATCGCATTTTTTCTTTTGAGTTTTTTATTTATTTATTTTAATTGGCATTTTGCTTTTAGAAGAAGTAAAATTGGTTTTATTTTTAAAAATATATTTTCAAATAACATATGTTAATATGATCCAATTTGCCTTTCAAATAATAAATTCTAGTTGGTTGAACTTAAGTGATTTCTAAACAAATTTCTTAATCACATGATTATGATATTCACTTGCCTCGGTGACGTAGTTGGCTAACGCACTTGTTGTGTTGAGCTCGACTGCTGAGGACTGGGAGATCGAGATTCGAATCTCGGTCGGGTGAACTGGGGGTGGTTTTTCCTAAATTATTTTCCACTCTCCCTCCACGCAAATATGGGTTTACTTCCTCTAATTCAAACTTCCTAATTCATTAGAGTAATTAGTACTTAAAGCGTATAACCCGAACGGGTAGTAAGACGTGGTGCTAAATATTGATTATGTTATTTTTATAAAAAGTACAAGTGTTTGTGATAGTATGTTACAAGACGAGTGATAATCCCAAAAGTTGTATGATTCATTTTAACCATTTCGAGCTATTTAGAAAAAATCATTTAATATTGAGATATTGGGTTACCCCAACGCTATATTATATGAGTAGTATTTCTAACCATTCAGATATATTGTTGATTTTTTTAGATAAGTATATGACCAGTTTTATTTGAACATAAAATAAAACGATTATGTCAGTTAGACGTTAAGTATCTACACTACTCATTATTTTAGACCCAAGAATAATCGTGGATGTGCATTTGTGCCCGTACAGTATGTACTTTATTTATTAACATGGTGTATTAAGATGATGCAATTTATTGATTTTAATTATATATTTTCAAGAAGATATCATGTATCTGTTCCTAAAAACAGCGCAATTTATGTTTGGTGTTCCATAAAATCAGAAGTGCATTCCAAAAACCTTCAAAATTCCCCATATCTTCATAACCGCATTAATAAAGGAGTTCCTAAAGTAGCCACTGAAATTCTTGGAAATAAGTACCGTGAGTACCGCTTTGAAATTTGTATCTCCACTGATGGGATGAATATGGAAAGTATTAATTTAAGATTTGAAGTGTGAATGCTTTTTTTTTATTATTTAATACTGCATTTTATGAAAAAATACATAAAACTATTTAATTAATCAATTTGTTTTAAATTCACCCTATGCTACCAAAAGTTCACAAGGACTTTTGGGACAGTTTGAATTTAGTGGACTTAAAACATTTACGAAATTTACAGCACTTTCAATTTAGAATTATTCATAGCTGGAATTTACAAAGACCTGTTTGAGAATATAAATTACAAAACAAATCACTACTAGCACTAATGAGATTTTTTCTTGCCTTAAATATTAAATTAATGGGTAACCGCCCATTCAATTCGTTACATTTTGTCATATTTTGATTTAATTTAACATTATTATTGCAAATTATTATGGCAATTTTTCTTTAATTATTTATGATATCAAATCTAATACTGATATTATATATACGTAATTTTCATTCCGAACCAATTAACTATAAGTTATATTTTGGTACTAATAATCTCTAACAACTGCTTAAATGCATGTTTTAATTAGATTATTTGTTTTCAACCTATGGTACGTATAGCAATGGAGGTATTTACTATAGGTCCATAAAAATCGTTTAGTATGTGACTCTTTCTTTGGTTATGATTAAATATAGATTCTAATATAAAATAAACTTTATTCTTTGAAACAAGCCCAGGGCTTTTGTTAATTATGTATTGTTTGTATTTTTATTCAAATATTAATTTGCTTTCTCATTTATGTTTTCCCTCTTTTTTATGCCTAAACTGCAAGATAAATTAAACCAGTGGCATGATGAGTTTGTAAATGTTTTACGGAGTTAAAATATATATTTATTATTGTAGCCTGACATTAACAACTAATTATTTTTTATTAAAAATAACTCTCTTCCTCCTTAAGTTAAGTAATTATTTTAGTACGTACTCTAGAACGACTAGAAAGAAGGGTTTATTAATTAACTTATTGACACTAAAAATACACTCTTAGAGCAATTAAATTAGGTGTTTTATGAATAAGGGGATAAGTAGCCGAAAAATATATGAGAGCGACTGATATAGTTTACACACCGCTTGGGTTAGGATAGAGACTACTCTTATGCTCAACTTTAGAAATTTATTGATGTTGGAAAGTTACTAGCTTTAAAATCACAAATATTAATAATCAAAATAATTGGAGTAAGTTAATAAATGAACAATTTACAGTTAAAATCATAAACATAAAGTAGACGTCAATACCAAAAATAGCAAATAATTAATAAATGATTAAAATATCTTTAAAGTTTAAAAGTTATTAAAATATTTAATATTTAAGAAAATTTTAAATATTGTTTATTCACAAATGTTATAAAATTTTGAAAAATAAATAAATGAAATATAACTGTCAATTATTTTGTCCGCTGTGACTTCGTGTACATTTTAAACTTTAATTGGTGAAGATCATTATCAGCGTTGAAAAGTGAAGGCGTGGTATTTCCGAGTTATAAAATACAGCAATGTTGTTGAATTGAGTTGAATAGTTTAGTTTGTGTTTTACAAGGTTTTATAAGGGCCCTTTCTTACATAAGGTTAATCACTGCAATTTTCCTAATCTCTTTCAGACTAATGGGGAATCGTTTACTCTAAGCTATCCTCTTCCTCCTACCGCTTAGATTATATATATTAAGATAGAAGCCTTGAAGCTAAAAGTACTATTATAAATAACATAAATTACTAAATACATTCTCTCTTTATATATTATAGAATAGTAGAATTTTGGTAAAAACAAAACTTTTATAAAATACAACAAATAATTGTTTTACCGCAGTGATGATGGTTGACAGTTTTTCCTTATGATTTAATAGTTATTCATATTACCTATAAAAAGTTACAGTTACAAATTACATAAATTTATGTATAAATACATAAACATTGTTTAAAATCTTTAATAACCCTCAAAACACTTCCTATCAACATCATATGGTAGACTGACATAGCCATGGGTGATTTTTATTTCAGTTAAAATTATTTACCATCCAACATTATACCATTCGATTCCTGATGTATTTAATTTAATGGTCACATTCCTTTCTATGGTAATTAATATTTGAATTTCAAGTCACTCTTAGTGCTTTCATTAGATTATATGAATCGAAAAAACCAAACTTAGATGAGTGATATGATTTACATTTCATATCATGACAGGCTAAGTATCAAAACGTCTCTGGCAGTCTTTCTAGTCAAATCATCGAACAATGAATATGTATATATGATGATGATAATAATAATAAAAATAAAAATATAAGGTGCAACAAAAAAGCTTTGTGAGGCACGTGCCTCGTCTGTCGACTGTCATAAAAGCTCCTCACCCCCCTCCTTCTATAACCCCATTCCTTCTCTTAATCAAACTTTTGATCTCTTCCTAGAAACTCCCAGCTCCCTGCAGCTATACAGACTCCAGAGTTCATCCGATGCCTCCTGCAGAATGTAATTCGCAGGTGTTCCAAGACGCTGCAGCTACCCCCATGCTGCGTAAAGAATTGCCCCTCTTTCCGACCTTCCTTCACCTCTCCTCCTAATTCAACCGAATGTCCACTTCTTACATAACACGTTTTTTTAAGAATGTATTTAATCTCCTTTGCAAAAGGAAACTTGAATAAAAGTAAGGTTGGACGGAATTTTAAATAAAGGCAATACCGAACAGATCTCGCACCTTTATTGAAAAGTTTTTATCAGTACCTTTGATGATATCATTATTTTATGGAAGTAGCACGGATTCAACTAGATTTCATCATAAAAAAATCACATAGCAAAATAGAATGATAGGCTGCAGTTAAAATACAATAAATAAGCTTGGGGAATTGAATAGAACCGATGTCTTAACAGTAACTTAAGGTGACTGTTTAATTATTCATCCAAGTTTGCGTCAAAAACTTTGTCACTGTCGATAGTGAAGATGTATTGACCCGGAATCTAACTATGAAGGTGTTTGTTTCGAGTCACAGCCAAATTCTAAGGAGTGGGATAACTCAGGTACAATAATTGATTTGTAGATATAAATTCAGAAATATTTGATATTTTTAGAAGCTTTTTATTTTTCGTCTTGATTTACCAAAATAAATTAATATTAAATAAAGTTCACATTTGAGATTAAAGTTTAAAACAATATTATTTTTGTAAATGGCTTTATAAAAACCTACCCACCTCAGTATTTGAATTATTTAAGGCACCAATTTACCAATAGATTGGAATTATGTTGACGGGAAGTTCGGTGTTAGGATAATGGTTGAAAATATTTAGGGAGATTTTTTTCTAAATTGCTTCCAATCTCCCTTCACGCCAATATGGGTACACTTCCTCTAAATTAAACCATCCTCATCCCTAACACACTAGCGTAACTAGTAGATATGGGTATAGCTCGAACGGGTAGTGAGACACTGCGTTAAACAACAAATTAAATAAATGGTACGACATAATCCTAGACATTTTCTCATATTGTGTGCTATACTTTTTTTCTTAAAAGAACTTAATTTAAGTGTAGTTTTCTAAAGACTATTCTTTTTTTAGTTTGAATGCTTTAAAAAATGGATCAATACATTTGGCTTAGCATGGGTAACCTTTAAGTTGTTTACATTATTATCAATTATATGTGTTTGTTTTTCTAAAAAAAGTAAGTTATTTATTCACTAAATATTTTTCCAATATTTTTTATAGCTTTAACAATTTTGTTCAAATTTGGTATCAAAGGAATATTAACATGATAAATAATGGTGTATTTATTTTTCTAAAATAAATTAAATTAAGGGTTTATTACTAATGACAAAACTTTTAGTTTACAAATAACTTGTTTTTGAAAATTTGAAATGTATTGAACTGTTGTAATAGTTTTGTTTAAAATTATTATAGAGATTTTGATTTTTTTTTTTCTAAATTGGCCTTTAAGATTGAGTTCAAGTGGGTATTCAGTAATAGTTTTTATGAAAAACAGGAACACTTTTTTATTTAAAAAAAATAAAAATAATTTTAGGGTAGTTTACAAGAAACTTATTTTTGAATATTCGAAATGTGCTAAAGAATACTGTTACAATTTTGTTTAAAATGTGTATATAGAGAGTGTGTATTGTTATCTACAAAACATTGTGTTTGTTTTTTATGATGAAGACCTAACTGAAAACCTCTTTTTAATTTTTTTTGCCATACTCATTCAATAAGTGTGTGTGATTGTGTCGTACTATTTATTTATTTCAAATTGAACAGTATTTATTTTATAAATATATAATTAAAATTTTGTTTATATTATAGTGTTTGCTTATTTTAGTGGGAACAACTGTTTTTTGAGGCTAGGAGGGCAGTTGTAGTGGTATATTTGCATTTTACTGGTCAGCATGTATCCACAATACTAACAAATAACAATGATTCGAACCCGCCTCGGTGGCGTAGTTTTGTAACGCGCTAGTTTTGTGTTGAGCTAGACTGCCTAGTACAGGGATATAAAGAGAGGTTCGTATCTTGCTTGGGTGAACTGGGGGTGGTTTTTCCTAAATGATCTTCCACTCTTCCTTCATGCTAGTGTGGGCTCATTTCCTTTGTATTCAACCTTCCCATATTCCTAACCCATTAGCATAATTAATAATTAGGCGTATAACCCGAACGGTTAGTAAGGTGCGGTGCTAAATAAAAAATTAAATAAATGAACAATTATTCGAAAAGTTTATTCTTCCGGATATCCAACATATGCTTGTGGAATAAACCCCTGTTTACACAAACATGTTTGACCCTTACAGTAGTGTCGTAGAAAGTTTTCCTCGCAACATTCGGCACTACCCCAAGATCGTGACATAGCTCAACCCGGAAATCAGTCCGTAGCAATATCAAAATCCAAGTTGACGAGTTGAATCTAAGTGTTTTGTACATCGGTGGCGTTGGTTTCACGTTCGGTCCATTACCTCGGGCCCCAAAATCATCAGCCTCTCTCAAAAAAAGACCCGAACAAGTTCTCCCCAAGAGCTTGTCAACTGGAATTAAACCGGCCATTATGAGTCGATTAACGCGCTGACGATGCAGATACGAAAAGAGGAGAAAGGGGAGGTAGGTCCACCACTAGGCGGCGGCGGCAGCTGTCGAATCTCATGGCTGGCCCTTCTTTGTCGAAGGTATTAACTCAGCTCCTATAGAGAGAGGTAGTGGTCGAAATGTATTCTTCATCTACTGCATCTCGAGGACCGACTCGTTCTTCCGTTCGTCCGTCTTTGCGCGTAGCTAACTACTTGACGCGTGCCTTTTGATTCAGGTTTCCGTCTTCACCCGACTGTTGGTATAGGCTAATTCTCACTCCCCCGTGCAAGAACTACGAACAAACTCATGATGTAATTCAGTTCGTGGACAAGAAAACTTTTATTTTATTCATCGCACGCTCTTTCCAAAAACCAATTTTATTTTTATTTCTTACACGCACGTGAGCTTGAGATGTCAGAATAAATAGTCACTTTTGGTTTGCCGGTGATGAGGAGGTTGGAGTTCGAGCTCCCAGCTGCGTGCACTGGGGTTGTTTTTCATAAAGATTTTGCCAGTCTTCCTCCACACATATACGTGTACATTTACTCTAAATTCTACATTACTAATTCCTTCATAATTAATTATCCACCACGGTTGTCTTGGGTTAAGTTCTAACCTCATGACCCGATGTTCGTGTGTTCAAACTCCACCGAGGTTAATAGATTGTTATTGAAAGATGACATATGTAGGACAACTTCCTTCGGAGGATTATTATTATTATTATTATTGTTAGCACCGCGTCTTACTACCCGTTCGGGCTATACGCACTTGCGCTAATGTGTAATGGTAGGGTCTTGTCAGAGGTGAAGGAAGGGTTTGGTAATCAGATAAATCTATGCCGGGACCGAGGATTGAACCCCTTCGGAGGAGAAGTAGAGCCGTTGGTCTATGTCGATTGTGAAATGTAAAAGAGCCCTGGAAGGTATGTAAAAATACATTTTCCGAAAATATTGGTAGAGCCTTTCACGCTCGTCTATAAATATTCAGTATTGAAGGCAACGGGGAACCAATCACCACACTTCTTGTACCCCGTTGGTATATGATATTTTTACCTTAATATGCAGGTAGCACTAGCCATCCGGAGGGTTGAGTGTATGGCTGGCTCCAGAGGGCTAGAAATCACATAAAACCAAATATATGTTTGTTGACTTAATAGTAAGATATATTTAGTGTAAATATGCGGATTATCTGGACGGATAAAGTGACATCGTGCAAAAAAAAACCACATATAATCCTCTTTTCTTTAAAATAAACTACCTCTTTGGAATGTCGCAATTTATATATTCGACCATAGAATATCTAAAAAACCAAATTTTTTATTTTGAAGCTATACTAAATGGCTATATCATGATCTCATGTTGGAAAAGATAGGGTAAGAAATAGTAACGTTAGTAGAAAGAAAGAGCACGTGTTCAAGTATTCTCTTGTTATTAAAATAGTGGAGTGCACAGCCGGTAGTGGAGTGCACAGCCGGTCCAGAGGGGTGCGGGAGTAGAATAAAATAGCTTGAGCTTTTATATATTTAATACATATGCCACGGGCGGTTTTATTACATTTGAAGGATCGGTTTAGCTTCCTATATATGCTGCTTGCGACATAAAGTTACATGGTTGCGCAGTGGCATGCGCATGCGATGGCCAGGTGTATTTGAATAAAAGTTGACCGTTAACTTGGGGAGTACTTTATTTATACAGAATGTGTTTTTAAATATAATATATATTGGGTTTACATGCAATGGGATGACACAATCTAATATAATCCTACTTTCTTATAAAGTATAGTATAGTGTGAGCAACATTTTCAAAGTTATATTATTATATAACCACCCTTAGCTAAAAATAATATAAGCTAGTTTTAGAACCAAAATATTTAAATAACTTGAATTTTTTTTTATTTCTATTTACTTGTGTTTTTTGAAATTATCTAAACAAAGAAAATAATTTTAAAATTTATTGAATGTCGTCAATAAAAATAAAAATGTCAAGTTTTACCTAAAATTTTGAATAAGGAAAAAATATCCCAAACAAATGATATAATACGCTATTTTAATTTACGTAATAAATATCTGTGCAGTCTTTAAAATTATTTATTTATATAAATACTTCCTCCTAAAAACATGAACAAATAATCATTTATCATATAAACATTCCTGTCATATTTAATTTGAACAAAATCCTTAGAAACATTTTCAATCCATTTTAAAAAAATTAAAGAACCAGTTTTCAGTAAACTACTCTTAATCTTAGAGCTGAAATTAGAATCACGATTTGTACTCGAGCTATGACCATAGCATATAAATACTAAGCTCAAATTAAATACCTTAAATTGTTTCGTTAATATTCCTGGGCACCAACCGTTAGTCGATAGTTAACATGGATAGAGACATAATTTTATGGCCGGACCTCTTTGAGTTCAAGGTCAGCTAAAACGTCTAAGATCCATCAAATTCCGGACCAAAAAAAAATTCCAGGATTTCATTATTTTCTTTTTTGACAAAGTTAAAACGAACCATACTGCTCAGAGAAATTCTAGTTTAAAACCTTGTTGAGACAACCTTAAGTTATAATGGGGGTAGGGGCGGAGGGAAGGTTTAAGGGTCATCCGAAGCTCCTTATAATGAGGTTCCGTGTAGTGAGTGATTGCAGCACACCACTTGTGTTAAGAATCCCATAAAAATATAATTATAATAATAATGTACCAGGTACCCCCTAATGAATACCTATTTTTAAACAATAAGAGTATTTCTTAAAGCATTGAGGCTTCCACAGGTTTTGTTATCTACAGTTTATTCTTAACGAGGCTGCCTACCGCAGCACTGGGACACATTAGAGACTTTTATAAATACCGTATTATTTTAAGATGTGGTTTGTAATTTTAAAATATTGTTCAGGCATAAATGGAGGGGAAAGCTATCAACACATTTCGGTAAAATTAAAAACATTCCATGTTAGTATTTTTAAACCAAGTTTGAACATATGAATATAGCTCATTTTAAACAAAGCTCTACACGAAAAGTCGTTGTTCAAAGATTAAGCTCAATAAGGAGAAACATAGATCTAATCTTCGTCATACAAATAAAAGTGATTTTAATTAGGCTAAAAAGAATATATTATAATAATTGAGGAATGCTTTAGTTTCAAAACCGTCATCCCCCTAAGAAATATCGTGGTACGAGCATTTGTCCCTTCGTGTAGATGACACAACATTTTAAGGTAAGATATATAAACATAATATTTTTTTGCTAACTTAATTCAACATTATATTGAGTAATGGTCATTACCGTGTGAACAACAAGCTTACAGGATTCTGTAGTTGTGAATAATATTTCTGTTGAATGTGAGGGATACAGGCAAAAGAAAGTGCGCACTAAATATTCATTTTGCTATAGTGCTACCACATTTTAAAGTATGTCTATTACCGTTTAGTAATGCCGTATTGGTTACAACATGCTACCGATTCTGATTCCAGTTATATTGTTTAGGCTCTCGGTTAATAATTCCCGTTTTCATACATAATAATATCAAACCATATTATTCTCTCCAAAACATGTAAATATGACATTATTATTACTGAATCATCACCAATGAAAAATAAATAATTTTTTTACTAAAAATTTGAAACTAAATTATATCGACCAGATAAGTTTAATTTGTGTTTATACTTATTAACGATGTTAAAAACCTATGTAATGTATACTATATGAGATTCAAACTCTGACCTCCCGATTGTTCGCAAAACAGGCGATACGATACTGATGCCTTGGTCCACGTACTAAACGATGCACGCGCTACTTACTAAAATTATTTCTTTAAACAATGTAAAAGTAAATAGAAAATTTTAAAAATAAAAAATAATCATACAGTTTGTTGGTTGAGTGTTGAGATATAAGCATGAAAATAATCAATGTATTTCAATACTCAATCTACAACTAGAAATCATCGTAAAATATTCCTATTTATTCGATCACTATTATGTCTTCAATTAAAACCAATAGTATTTCTTCCCTGACATCACGCTGCGAGATTGTATAATCTAAAACTTGCTATGACCAAAAGAAGGGATCATTCATGGCTATAATATTGGTGAGATGAAGATTGAAACGGCCGTTTGGGAGCCGTACTAAAAACGTCAACGCCGTCATTGTAGCCATATATTTATGGTTCTTTTGATTTAAAGGTGCCTAACAAATAAGCTGAAGTAACCATATCGATAGTATCTATTTTCAACAGTATTCCATTATATTTACTTAATTGAATGATATTATTATAATATATCTAGCAGATTTTTATTTCATTCTTAGTCTCAGGAGTAGCCTATTTTTAATTATTTTGATTATCTGCATTCATACTATCCATACAAGCTTACAGAAAATTTACAATACTAGCGTAAGAACGAGGAAATGAATGCCTGAATTTTAGGGATGAAGGAGTGGCAATCCATTAATAAAGTAAACACATCACTACACATAAAAGATTTTATCGACATAGAACTATTCCATCAGAAAACCAGATAGGACGAGAATAAAGCCCTTGTCCTTGAACTAATACTAATAATGTAAATATGATATTATAATTATTATTAATTTATTATTCTGACACCGCGTCTCATTAGCCTTTCATATTGTACGATATGAATTAATTACGCTAGTGTGTTAGGTATGATGAGTAAGGTCACATTTGCGTGTGAAAATATTTAAGAAAGACAAACTCAGTATATTATTATTATTGTTATTATTATTATTATTATTATTATTATTATTATTATTATTATTATTAGCAACCTAATCCACCTTTGTGGTCTTGTGGTTAGAGTTCCTGGCTCCAGATACAGAGAACCAGGGTTTGATTCCCGGTGTTTCCAAAATTTCTTTTTGAAGCTGTGGGTCAAACTCGGCCTCGTGAAGACAAATGAGAACCTACGTGAACAAAGAGATAGCAGTTCCAGTTTATAAACGTGATATTAACGGCCACAGGATTCATTATGCTGACCACATGACACCCTCTACTCGTAAGTGTTGTCAGTAGCATCATTAAAGGCAGCGGCTGCTTGTTTGGTATAGCTCGCTTGTGGGCTCACGCCATGGAGTTCTTATTACCACAATCATTATAAGTGTTAACAATACATTAAGATTAAGGTGGAGGGATATTATTAGAGCTCAGTATTTCTACAGTCTTTTTTAATAGCCAAAAGTCTTTTTGGGCAAAATAAATAAAAATTGTTCCAGTAGATGTTTTTGATTTAATTCGCTGCACATTGTAATCTGACCAGTTCTTGAATATTTTATCATGAGCATAGGGTAATTTTAGGGTTAACTTTTTAAATGAAAATAAATTGTTAGAGTCAAAGGCTATCACGTCCATAAAAAATATGCAATAACTATTAATAATAATCCGTATAAACAATTAAAAAAACGTATCGACTTGAGAAATATTGTATTTATTCCACCTTAGTGGTCTTGGGGTAAAGTGCTCTCCTTATAACCCAATGTTAGTGGGTTCAAACCCAGCTGAGGTTGACAGAATAATATCTATAGCACAACCATGTCGATTGTGACATGTAAAAAAAAAAGTCCTGGAAGCTATGTGAAAATATCTTTCTTTACAAAATTGGTAAGTACCTTTCGCTTCCGTTTAAAAAAATATTGTGTTTTGATATAATCCGTCGGTACAGAAAGTGAACGTTAAATACCTAAAATAAATGAAATTGAAAAAATATTGTATTATTTTGGCCTAAAATTATTTTGTTAGAATAGTTGTGAAGATAATGATCTTGGTACGAATCCCACCTTCAATGAGAAATCATACTAAATACACTCAAATAAAAATATTGATAAAAAATATTCCCTTTCGAGGTTCCCATATTGAACAGAAGTTCGTCGCTCAGACCTTCGTGCGAGTCTCCTAAGGTGGCTTCCAACTTCAGACTATCTTTCTCTCTCTATTTACACACTCTCTTGCTCTCTCTATCACCTTGTTCAACAAAAACTAAGCCGCATGACCTTATCGTGAAAAATGGCACCTACTTTTTCTACTTGTTGGATCAGAGCGATGTTTTCTATAGAATAATTCAAAGCCTTTCCCCATACCCCCAAAATACCCCTCCCTATCCTTCGCGTTCTACAACACCAGTACAATCTACCCATCTAAAAAAATCCTTTCATAAAAAATAAGGATCCTTTAGAAGTGAAACTTTCCTCCCCTTTCACAGACTTATGTTTTTGTACCGTTCTATCACTACATCAGGTTTATTTTTTATTTAAAAAAAAGATGGTCTAGTTTTTTTTTATCTATATTGTTTTTTGAACTTTGGTTCATGTGTGATCTTGTATTTCACGTTCCAAAGACCGATGGTAAACTGTCAAAGAAATTCAATCTATTGCCTCTCATAATAACAAGTTAAACATGTTTGGGCGTATTGATATCAAACTAGTGTCTTCCATTGAAACTTTTAATACATTTGTATTGTTTGATCTGAACTGTGCTTATATTGAGATCCCTACAACCAATTTACTAGAAAGTCTCACCTTGGACTTTACAAAACAATATTCTATCCTGGCTGGAGACAGAAATAATTTACTAAGCGTGTAAAGGCTATTTATACATTTTTATTCACCACGCCTTATCCTCCATCCAAGCAATTCGTCATTTACTACGCAATGATATATGGGTAATGAGGGTGGAGTTTGAAAATAATGCACCAGCACTTGTGGAGGGAGAGTTGGGACTCTTCTAAGAAAAAAAAAATACTCTCAGTAAACACACGGCCGAGAATCGAAATCCAACACTTCCACGCCATCGCCAAACCTGACTTGATGATCTTGACATTTACTCTGAGTTATTTCCGATAAAAATAGAGTTGATTAGTGTATTTCAATGCTAAGCTTGTGTGCAGGTTTGTGGTGATAGCTTGGGCTTTATAAAGTTAAATTTGTATACCATATCATTATTACCTGTATGTTTTCTTAAGAAAACGCTTTATAAATATTACATCTTAGAACTTTAGAATCAATAAAGCAGTTGTTTTTATGAAAATAATATATATAAAATCAATCTACGGGACAATACAACACTTTAGTTCAGTCAGTAGCGTCTCTTTGAACTTGAGGGTCCTGGGATCGATTCCCGGTATGGTCGAAAAATGTATCATCGGTGAAATGTGAGTTTACCCTTTGAAAGTGATAAATTAACGGCTGGGGACGGGACATTGTGCCTATTATAGTCTTAATTTAGATTATAAAGCATAGGAATCTACGACAGGTCTAGCCAGCCGGTAATGGAAAATAGGTGGCTCGAATAATAGACTAACCCGGACTTTAGTTTGGAAATAATAATGAATGTAAGTAAATCTCCAAGACAGGTCTTATCAATGATGCTTGTTATAGCTCGATGGAAACCTATAATGTAAATTAACCATCAAACAATCAATTAACTCATTTATCTTGATTAATATATAAGTTTTTTCTAAGATTTGTCATGATAGCATCTGCTCCTCATTAGATACCATTGATAATTTCCATTAGGTTTGTTTTCATGCCCTAATTAACATCTTTTTACAACCAACCAACCTACTTGGTGGACCCATTCTTTTTATTAGTTTCCCATTAGGAGAATGGTTGGAAACCCGGATTTTGACATGACCGGCGCTCTATCCAATCAAGTGGAAATTAGGGAAAGGTGGGTATAAATATTGACTAAAATTAAGAATTAAATTAAATGTAATACACTAATGGTGGAATAACTTTAAAACACATTCTCATACTAGTTATGTTATTAGGTTAGATAGGCTATGATATTTTTTAATGTATTTGAAGAGTACATTTTGAACTAACTGATTATTTAACCAAATGATTTACAGGATAACTTGACTCTAGCCAATCAATCGCTATGAAAGGGAAATCACCAATCTCACCAGTGTTTCAATAATGTCCAGAATTGAAAGCAGGTCCTATGGTTCAATAGAGAGAGCTTATTTCTATGATAACTAGGTAATATATATTATTAGCTTTATTATAGGAGAGCCACAATGGAGGAATGTGTACTAAAGCGTTAATCACGTATGGTCTGGTTATCCAATGATGCAAAGTTAGAAGTTCGAATTTAAGTCAGGTATACTAGTGTTATTTTGTTTTTGTTTTCTATGTGGTTTCACTTTTTCTCCACGAAAATGAAGGTACATTTCCAATTCACTCTACCTTTCTCATCAATTTGGACCCCGAAACCATCCTCCTTTATACCCCGTTGACCATTAATAATTATAAGAAGTGATTTAATGTATAATATACTTAAATGGCATACTAACTGAGCGTTGAGAAGAGTTGCAGACTTTCAGAAATGCACGTTACTTAAGAAGTAATTTGATATTATAAAATATGCTTTGTACCATAGTTAAGGAGACATTTATCAAAATTATATATATGGCTAACCCTTTTCATTTTAAGCCTTTTAAATGAGGATGTTGCCTACCTGTGACATCATGGCCCGTAAAGATAGGATTTCCCGTATTAATGAATTTACGTTTTACTCAGCGAATTTAAAAAATATAGCGTTGAAACAAAAAGCACGAATTCTTAAATAATTCTAAAAATAGTCCTACAGTGGCATAACATTATAATTTGTATATTTGAGTAGTTTTTTTGTAAACCTATTTTTTATAAATGCTCTACAACTTAGGTTATTTGGCTTCGTCACGAAAATGGCCTTTAGGAATCTTCCTGCTAGGATGTATATTAATAAAAACCATGGTAGCATATGTATATCTATAATAGGAAACAAGAAAAAGGTCAAATTAAAAATCAATTCAATGTTTTTTTCCAAGGTGAAAATATTAAAGTGATTGTGTAAACTCGTCATAGAAAGAGGAAATTGGTTATCGGCCCATAGACAATATCCCTCTCAAGGTTAACTTCACATTTTATCCCTCTCTTTCTATTTTGTACATTGGCGTCTAATTGTGATAGTGCGTCAAGTTGAGATGCATCCCGCTTCGTAAAGTAGATTAGAAATCTCCCAAGTAGGGAACGTCGTTAAATTATAACTATTCAAAAAGGTGGAACAAAGTAAAGCCACTCATTTTAATGAGGCTTAACAATAAATGTCTCAATTCAAACAACAAGGTAGATATCGTCACAACAAATAAAGTAGTTTTAATGGGCTTACGATTGCAACATTCTAGATAGTTAATGATTAATTCAGTGGTTTTGATGTCTCAAAACAGCCTTTTCCATCAGGAATACTGCAGTATGATGATATATGTCCCGCCAAATCTACCCAAGAAGATGTAGCAACATTGTAGCTGCTTCTCCTCTCCACCTCCCTTCACCTTCCTACATCTTACAACGTAGAGCATTTTTTAAACAACCTAACACAACCTTATCTTGCTTCAACCCTTCATTTCTTCCTGTCTTTTGACTCTCAGGATTAATCGTTTTCATGTTGTTCTCTCTTTCTTTTGACATCCTCACTCTCTGTGGTCCTCCGTAGACGTGGGTCAGTGGCCTAATTCTCTATCCCTCTTTCTCTTTCTCTCTCTCACACGCGCAGAACTCCGAAATTGTCCCATCTTCCTCGCACCACTATAGTTCTCCCCCCACCAGTCTCTATCTTCATCCCACCTGCAAGAGAGTGGCTCTCCCATCTCACTCGCACACAGCCACGCGAACGCCACACGCCCGCCGCGTCTCCTAGCGCTGTGGTGGGAGATCATAGAAACTACAATCGAAATGCCGAGCATGCCAAAGTGGTATAAGGGGCACATAGTGGATTACGTTTACTACATTATGTAATTATATCAAAGCAACGTATATGAACTCTTTTTTTATTTTTCAAAACTTCTCGCAAATATTTAAACATTTTCGATAGTTTTTTTATTATAAATTTGAATAAGTTTTAATGTTGTCTAATTTTTATAATTTGGCGGGAGTACTGTTAGGTATTTGTGTTGTTTTATCATCATTTTAATCTTGTTTTCAGTGAAAATATTTTACAAAAATAGAGACAGATTTTAAAAACTTATTGCTTGTATAAATTTTAATTTAAAACATTTTTGTTTATATTATTCTCATTTAAAATATAAAGAGTAGTCACATTCAGGAAATTAAGAACAAAAATTATTAGGTATACTATCTTGATTGTATTTATCATAATTAGCTTCGAGCTGAGTGTATCTACTACGGAAAGAACGTTGAAAAATATAAAATACTCTCAAAGTGAAGCCGTCTAGATTTGTTTAGACCCAAAGCGCAACAAGGTGTTTTAGACGCCAGCCTAAGGCGGGTGCGAAAATAATATAACATTCCCAAATCCTACTTTTGCACCAAGTTTCATTGCAGACAATAATATAGCGGGGAGCACGCCGACTCTCTTTCCTACATACTCCTCTAGGAGGTACGATCGTCTACTAAAAAGAAAAACCCACTGGTTTTAAAACCTGAAAAGGTGGAGTGAGGTATTACAAAATATAGCCTGGAGGGATCTAGAAGGTATATACAGAAGAAGAGAGAGATTGCAGGGGAAATTGAGTGAAGAGGGAAGGGGCGATAAGAGGAGTGGGGAAGAATGAAAACACCGGGCTCCCCCTCCCCCTCCCTCCCATCGCAGCTCCCTCAACATCACCACCTCTCCCCCTTAAAATGCAGCTGCGTCTCCAAAACCCAAATAACCGGACCTCGGCCCAGCGCGCACTTCTTTTTGAATTAACATTGCTTCGAATTTACTCTACACCTGGATCAACAAGTTTTTCTTTTGGTTAGGAAGTAAAATAAAAATAAAATTGAGCAACCACATGCACGTACAATTAAAATTCTTGCAACTGTTTTTTCTGCTATTTAGAACGATTCGTTGAACCCTTTAAATCTTTTGTGGCGCACTGTAATTTTTAACAAGTCTTGAGGTCCTTCAATAGATCAACAACAAATTTAAATGCAACATAAACTTACTCTGCAATTACCTAATTTGGTGTACATAGGTATTTTATAAGTACAATCAATAAAAGGCCTATATGAAGTACGTGAGTACTAAGCTAATAATAGCTTTATGACATTTAAAAGAAACTTTAATTTTACACAATAAAATATACTTTAAACAACTGTTCAGGCTACACGGTTTTGAATTAGGTTAAAGAGGTGAAGTTAAGTGAGAAAGTATTTAGATGAAATGTATTAACATTTGCGGTGGGGGAGGAGGAAAGCGCCCTTGGTACAGCCAGCCAGTAATTGAACCCTGAACTCCCTTTCAGCATCAGACCAGACTAGATGACCTTGTCGTTTATACCTCGTCTCTCTCTGGCTTTGCTTAGTAGGATTCTAGAAGGAAGAAATTTTTAGAAAATACAATACAATTTTTGGCGGTCAACATAATTTTACTTTACTAGTAGTATTTTTTTAGCACTGCGTCTTACTATCCGTTCGAATTATACGCTTTTGTACTAATTACACTGATTGTTTTGGGAAATAAGGAAGTTATATTTAAATAAAGTGAACTCGCATTTGTTTAGAGGGAGAGTGGAAAACAAATTTTGAAAAACCACCCTCAGTACACCCGACCGAGATTCGAACCTTGATCTCCCTGTCATCAACAGTCTAGTATAATGCGAGAGTGGTGCATTTGATCACGCGGCTTCCGAAGCGGTATTAGTTGATAGTTATTTTAAAAACTATTATTTGATGTATTTAACTTAAATTCTGAACCAACTGATGATATCAACAAACTACTTTTAACTAACTCAAATATAGAACAGACACAACACACAACCTTCAGACGTTAATTAATCACTGTGCGAAAGTTGAAACCCTCATTTCACCATTTATAAATTTTTGCCTATGCCGGGTTTCAAACCAAGGACTCTAAACTTAAAAAAGGTAGACACGCAACTGGCGGAGCTAAGGTGTCGGACCTGTTATTGTTAATATTATCTATCAAAAGCTATAATTGCAGATCATTTGAATCAACATGTAAATATAATGTTAGCTTTTCTGGGGGTGAACTTTACTATAAGCCAATGTAGGATTTAACTGAAAATACAAATATAGGTGGCTTCAAGACGACGTAAATGAGTTAAATAAAAAATAAAAAATCTCTTATGAGGGATAACATAATCGGAAAACAACATAATGTTAGGAGTAAAACAAATCCAATCTTAAGATTTGCATTGCCTAGTATCATTATTTGTCTAGTTGTATTATTACTTTATACAGTGCAGGTACACTAGATAGATATCCATGTCGACTATTATCATAAAAGTTTAGTTCTATAAACAGTTTTGACCCCGTAACCTTATACTTACTTACTCTATAGCATTAGAGACTGAAACGTTGATTGCCACATTTCAAAAATATGCCACTTATTCCTGAGCTAGCTCTATCCAGTCCTCCTCACTACATCATATTCTTATATTTTGCTAGTTTTATCTAGTCCACCTCATTACACCCTATCTCTTTCAGCTCCATTTTACGGTTATTGTCCCATCTGCGTCTAGATCTTTCCAATGATCTCTTGACATTGGGCTTAACCGTCAGTACCATGAACAATGTTCTAGAATCTTCCATTCGCACCTCATATTCTGCTCATCGTAATCTACGATACGTGATTATCTTAACAATGTCTTGTGTTGAGTATAAGGTATGCGACTCATAATTATGTAAACTCTTCCACACCCCAGTGGCCTCATCCCTTTTTAGGCCAAACATCATCCTGAGCACCTTGTTTTTTGAACACCCTGAATTGTTTTAGTGATGTACACCTGTTAAAAGAAAAAATAATACAATGCACCCCCATAGAAAATGACGGGCGAGAGAGAAGATTAATCAGAAAACTTTTACATGAAGAGAAGAGTAAAAGTAAGAGTGTATGTGGGGAACACCAGTAGCGTGAATCCCGTTTAGGTAATTGTCAGTCCAAAGGCGTCATTCTCGCAATATACTAGATTGCCAATGACAGGGAGATCAGGGTTCAAATCTTGTTATGTTATACTGAGGGTTTTTAAAAATGGTTTTCCACTCTCATCAGCACAAAAGTCGTACATTTACTCTAAATTCAACCTTCTTCGTTCTTAACACAATATCATAATTAGTTGTTGTGCGTATATCACTAACGGGTAGTAAGATTCGGTGGTAAAATAAAAGTGTAGAGAAAGGTGGAGGAGTAAATCAGGAGCGCTGCTTATCACCAGAGAACTTATTTTGATGTCCTGGCAACAAATGTCCAATGCACTAAAAGTTATAAGATGTTTGTTCAAATTTATAAAAAAAAATAGCCTAGTGAGTAAAAAAACGTGCATTAAAAATTATAAATTAAATATTTCTCTATATAACATACAAACTATTTAACAACAAATGTTTCATTCCGGTAAAATTTAACATTGATTTACAAATTTCTGCTTTGGAAGTGATAGCTACTACCATTGTCACATTTTTAGATTACTGGCAGTTACTTACTAGGAAGGTGTATTATTTACATCCCACAAATAGAAAGAGTAAAGAGTTAATTTCAAATCTAGATTACATATTCTCAGTCAAACAATTTTGTGATAAAAAATCGTGTGTTTGAGTATTAATGGTCTTAAAAACATCAGTAATATTGAGATTTTGGTCTAAATTCAATAAAAATGTTCAAAAATAACAAAGTAATTATGCAAGTCAATAAAAAATTACATATAAATCCAAAATGCCTAAAAATTATCAAACAATGAAACGAAGCAAGAAATAATTACCTAAAAATCTTTAATGACCACAAATGACCAGAAGTGTATTCAAACTAGTAAAAATTACTTAAAAAATGTAAATTGACTAAAGATAACCAAATAATGACTCATAAAATATACATTTCTACAACAAGGGGATCATGAACAGAATTCACATAAAAAAGAGTACTGTTTTTTAGTTACCAAAAATAAATTGAATGTCATGAAAATCCAGACCCTGCTTATAACTAATTATTTTCAATCGGTACGAAAAATGACATTCTTAGGAATCCTTAGAAGAATCTATAGATTTAAAAATAGGAGTAGCCTACGTGTGATAAGTACAGTGAAATATGCCGAAGACTCTGTAGTATTGGTAATAAGGAAGAAGATCTTCAACCTATGATAAATAACAAGTTGAACTATAGTTGAAACTAGAAGATAGTATGGAACAGAAATAAACATCGATAAGTCGAAGGTAACGAAGCTATCTTAGAGAGAAGCACCACTGAATACTATTACGATAGGGCATCAATAGCTGGAAAATGAGGAACATTTCAACTAATTGGTAATATTAATTGCTACAGGCGCGTAGTGTGTACGTGTGTACGGGGAATAAAGCAAAACAAGCAATGGCTGAAACTGCTTTCAGTAAAAAGAGGAGGCTACTGATTAGAAAATTTTACCTGGAGATAAGAAAGAAGTAAAACGTCATATGTGGAGCATCTCTTTGTATGGAGCTGATACATTGGCACTGAAGAAAATATATTATATATATATATATATATATGAATACTATATATATTGTAAGAGGAGTGTATATAGAACTATAATCCTATATATAATCGTGTATATATATAGAGAGAGAAAGTTTAAAGATGTGCTGGATATATATAGATATATATGTATATATATAAAGTAAAAGGAGTGTATATAGAAGTATAATCCTATACATATATGAAAAGTTTTGATATGTACTGGAGAAGAATATAGAAGATAAAATCCTTAGACGACTAATGAATAAATATTGAAAAGAGTCAATTAAAATAGTCATTCTGCAACTACCACTCTTACAAATGGATGGCCTAGTCATATACTGTAGCTTATTGAGGAATCTCACAAGAGGCAACGTTAAAAGTAGAAGGGGATCAGGAAGACATCAAATTCCACGGATTTGATGATCTCAAATAAAGAAAGAATATGAATTTCAGGATATTAAAAAGAACGCTACTGATAGTACATGTTGCAGGACTCAATTTGGGCAAGGAAACGGATTTGTCGAAATAGTGAACACGTAATCATAAAAATATATATTATTTATATTATATTATGATTATATACTTATATATGATTATATATCTAATATAATATATATATATATATATATAGAGAGAGAGAAAGAGAGAAATATTTGTTCTACGATTTGATAAAGTATACACTTAATAAAAAAAATAGTATATGTGTACATTATACACATACAAAGAAATCTGTAGAATAAAATAAGTTAAAATAAACTTCGCAAATCTTTTTGGTGAGGGTAGTGTCATTGGATATGTTTAATCCCGCATCCATTGGATCGTCTTTCGCACTCCTCTTCAGTGACCACTGCACTGAAGAAACCGCACGAAGACAGTTGTTCGCTGGAATGCAATCGGGGAGAGAATAAAAATTATATAGTAGGGAAAACACTCTAATTCACCCATTCAAGGATTTTATTTTATTTTATCTGCTTTAGAGCTAAATTTCTCCTAAGACCAAGCTATGCACTTATATCCAAAGTGCTATGTTAAAAATAAATAGCTAATTTCCTAAATTGATTTTGAAACTAAAATAAAAATAAATCAAGATAAATGCTATCTTTCCACATTCCAATACAAAAATATAAAAGAAAGATCCCTCCAAGCTATTTTCGGCAAGATCTAATGAAACCCTTTTAAGGATATCTGTTTAAATGGTCTCCCTAGGAAGCCCTACGAAAACCACCGCGCATGCTCTACCAGATAACCACATTCAATTCGTAGCGGTCCACTTCTAACACACTATTCCCCAAACTACTGCTCACCAGAGAATAATAAAGCAACGCTAGCCTGCCAGCCCCCACTGAGCTATCCAATCTTCCACCGAGAAGAACGACTGTCATTACTTGCGGTGTTGGGTTCCATATCGTGTGGTCCATTGGCACCAATATCTCAGGAGTAGTATTATTACTATTATGATTTTTACAGACACTTAACACGAATGAAACTCACATTGATAGTCACGAAGATCAGACATTAGCACGTATAGCCTGGTTTGGCGTAGAAGAGGAAGTATGTGCTTTAAATCCTGATCCATTTTACTGAGGTGGCCCTTCCTAAATGCCTTCTTGTACTTTTTCCATTCTCCACAAATTTGGATACGCTTCTTATAGATTAAACCTTACTTGCCCCTGCCTCAATTACGTAAATAATATATGGCTAACATAAAAGGGTAGTAATACGCGGTGATGAATAAAAACAAGAGTGAAAACCTCGCTCCTAATTAGACTTTCAAGGTTCGAATCCCAGTCGTCATAAATGTTGTTGTGTTTTTATTTCCTAAACATTTCCCTCCATATATACAAATTCACGTACATTGTTATCTAACTCTCTCTAAGCCTATTAGGGCAAATATGCAGATACATTCTTAGAGTTTAGAGTTTTCTCCCTCCAAATATTAGATCTTTAAGGACAGCTGTGTGCTCAAACGCTTGCGTTATCAAATTCATCTTACTTATAAAATAGTTTAATTAATGCATCTAACACCAAACTACGTCATACTACTCAATTTGGGTTAGACAGCTACTTACCTTATTATATTATTTACAAGAAAGGTATATTTTGACAAATTATATCCAAATTATCGAGGAGGGAGAGTAGGCAAGTATTAAGGAAAAAACACCTCAGTGCACCTGAGATGGTTTCGAATTTTGACCTCCCCACCACCGGTGATCCAGTTAATTGCAAGACCAAAATATATGACCATTTGAAAAACCGGTGGAGGCGAGCGTAAAGGAGGGTATAGAGGTTAGATTGAGATAGTGAAGAGTGATTAAATCTTTTTTGCTTTTGTTGATTGACTTAAATATCGATAATCTCTTACACTATAAATAAATAGTATGACACAATATAACAAATATTCTCATATTGTGTATTATAAATACTAAGAAATTAAAAAAAAGGGTCATAATAAGCTACCCTTAAGTAAGTTTTCCTAATACAAACAAACACATCATCTTGTTGATCACAATAAATACTATTTATATACAAATTCCAAACCAAATTATTCAAATATTTTAACACATTTAAAACTCTAAATAAAAAAAATTGTATATTAAATTAAAATTACTTTAATTTGTAAAAAAAACTGATTCTTATTTATCATGTAAAACTAATACTGGAAAACTATTTTGAACTCAATCTTTAAGGCCAGTTTTGAAAAAATTCAAACGTTCTATTTTTATCGTAAATAAACTACATTTAAATTAATTTACTATTGGAAAATAAACATACACTATTTATAACATTTAAAATAGTCTCCTGATACTCATTTTGAGCAAAATCACTATTGGTGATTTTTTTAAATTACAGGTTTTACAAAAATCTGTTATCAGTAAACTACCATTAAATGATATATAAAAAACTAATATAAATAATAATTTATTATTTATAATGAAAAACCTCAACAGATACCCATTTTTAACTCTAATCGTGACAAGATTTCTTAAAACATTTGAATTTTAAAAAAAGCAATCACCGGTAAGCTACTCTTAAACTAATTTCCCTCAAAAATCAAATATTCAGTGCTATTTTTCATATAAATAGATTCCTATATACCCATTTGTTACCAAATCCTTGGAGCCAGTATGATTTTTAAATACTGTTAAACGTTTTTAAAAATAATTCATTTTTAAAATAATCTTAAACGAATTTTTACCTAAAAAAACTATAAAATGCAATTTTTCATGTCAAATGGTCCCAAGATACCCGCATTTGTAACCAAATCGTTTTAATCATTTCTAAAATATTTCAACTTAAAAAAAATTAGTCATCAATAAACTACCCATGGATTAAATTTTACCCCAAATACAAGTATACTGTGATGTTTGTCATCTCGAACATTTCCAAAACCATTATAGTCATTTTTTAAAGAATTTCAATTAGTGAACGATTCATAAGTAAACTTCTCATAAATTAGTTTATATCCCACAAACAAGGGTTAAGTGTTATTAATCATTCCAAAGATATTAATTTTGAAATAAATAACTAGCACCATTTTTAAAATATTCCAATTTTATTTTAAATCACTTATTTGTAAACTAGCTTTAAACGAAGTCTTATAAATAAAAACTTATAAAGTGCATCTCAAATATAGCAAATCTACTCATTTGGAACTAAATTATTGAGTCATTTTTAAAATATTCCAAGTTTTTGAAAAAGAAGTCATTATTTACCTACTCATTAACAAATTGTCACACTAAATACAAGTAAACAGTGTTATCTGTCATGTCAAACACTACCAAGATACCCATTTGTAGCCAAATCGTTATAGCTATTTTTTAAGTATTTCTAATTTCATATTTTGGAAATATCACTTCTCAGTGAAATACCCATAAACAAGTTTTTACACCCCAAAAAAAAGTATACACCTAAAATATTATTAGTCACGTCCCATAATCTCCAGCTAAACAATTTAAACCAATTGTTAGAGCTATATTCGAAACACTTCGAGTTTTAATAAATTTCTTGTAATTTATTTTGCCCCAAAACCAACAATATAATTTTATTTGTCATGACAAACAAATTCTAGATAGGAGCTTTAATTAAAATCCTTAAAGCCCTTTTAAAAATGCTTGGAATTTTAAAAAAAATCACTTATCACTAAGCTATCTAATTTGAGTGCTAGGCTCAAAAAAAAATTATTTAACTATATTGCTATGAAATCTAAAGGCCAAATTTGAAGAAAATCCACACAACCATTTAGGATCCGTGTACAACGACAGACAGACAGACAGACCTGGGAACGGACAGAAATGTAAAATTCACCTTTTAGCGTTCGAGTTCACATAAAACGTAAAGATTCATCATAGTTCCGAGAGAAATTTTTCGACGATTATAATACTTCCTCTTGTTAAGAGAAAGTATAAAGTAATAATAATAATAGAAAAGCTAATGTACTTTAAATGTTAACGTTTACTGAATATATTTTATCTAATGCTTTACTTAATTGAAGCGGTGTGGTTTTTCTGAAATTTTTCTTCGTGAAGAAGGGAAAAGGATATCATCAATAACTATAGGTATTCGCAGTAGGCCTTATTGGTTTGAACCCAAGTTGTACAATATTTTAAAATATGTGCATTTGGGTTTCTCTAAGGGCCCAGGTCTAAACTACTAAGAATCCCAATTTATATTTTACGTGATATTTTTTGTTAGGTTTGTTATGATTTAGAAATCAAAATACTAATATGGTTAGAAATTGCATGTTTGATACAAAAAGATACATTTTATCTTAATGTAGATAAATTGTGTCTCATGTTCAATCATCTGTCTGCATTATAATTATCAAGCCAGTAAAAAAAAAATTGCACAATTGTTAGTATTAAGACATAATAATCGAGTTTTAAACAAGTTCCCAAACGAAATATAAAACCACTTTCAGAACGGGCGAAATGAGCTTGGCGCAGTCGTTGGATAATCATAATATCTTGTAAAAGATGTTGGAGATTAAGAATGTGGTCCAGAAGGGAAGAACCTGCTGCCGTTGAAGATTGTTTACCGCCCGACCTTGGCAGGGGCCCCTCTGTGATAGCACCTCTCGCCTATATACTACTCTTCGCGCGTTGCGTGCGAGCTACTTAATAGGTTCACTTCAGTCCACCACGATGTCACGTGGCGACACGTTTACATGTAGTCTCATTTACGGATTTAAGTTTTTATATTATATTTAGCACCACACCCTACCACCCATTCGGGTTGTATGATTATGTACTAATTACTCTAAGGGGTTAAGGATGAAGAAGATTGAATTTATAGGAAGTGTAACTGCATTTGCGTGGAGAGAGAGTGAGAAACCAATTAGGGAAAAAATATCCTCTGTAAACTCAACCAGGATCGAACCAAGAGCTCCCAGTCATCAACAATCAGGTATATTGTGAGGAAAATGCCTTAGACCATGTGGCCATCGAAGTGGCTGAATTTATCTAACGTTACGCTAAACTAGATATATTATTTTTATTTTTTTATCCAACACTTCTTACTAGCCAACCGCACTAAAGGCCTTTATAATTTACCCTTTAGGAAAAGTTATATAGAGAGGTAGAAATGAAAGGAAAGGTGTCCAATTTTTTTTGTGAAACCATTTAGGTCAAAATACCCCCAATACACCTTATCGGGATTATAATCTTAGTCTCTCCATAACAAGTGTACAGGGCTAGGTGCACTTGACATTTAAACCTACTCTACATCGATGCGTCTGCTAGCTTTGATTAACGTTTCATTATTTATAATAGAGATATCAACAAATTAATAAATATATAAGTCTTGGTTATTTATATTTGTAATGTGTAGGTGCATATCATAGTAAGAGTTTTCTTAAAACATGTAGGCCTATTTAATTTTTGGAACGGTTGTATTAAACTCTCATTATACTTTTTAGCACGTTAGCTTTTCTTAGATTTTATTTAAAGAATATAAACTTAAGGACGAAATGTGTTTGAGCTCTAAATATCAAGAATATTTAAACTCAATTAGGTGTAGAATATTTTTATTTAATACTAGAAAATATAGATATTCTTCTTCAAATTGTATTTAATATTCTATCTACTATGATATTAATTTAGCTTGGTAAAAATATTTTGTATTAGTTATCCTGCCTTTATTTACTAGTAAAATTTAAAAAGTTATCAATTTCATTGAGATATCAAATATTTCAATAATATGTAAAATGAGTTTCCAGCTATTGTTTATTATTCACCAATCCAAAGATATGTTCAAACAGAACCAATCTGGTTCGACTCTTAAATCCCAACCCCTTAATTTCACACCAGTTTATCCAGTTTATTACGAGACTGATACCTTAATCCAGGGTATCAGTCTCGTAATAAACTGGATTGACGGTGACGGGGAAGTTTAAATCTTGACTAGGTAGAAAGCGTAGGACTATTTGTTTTTCTCTATAACTTTTCCATCCCCTATCCCCTCCAATGACGATGCGTTTCGTCTCAAACAACCTTCCTCATTTCTACTATTTAATTCAAGCCTTTAATCATCATGGGGATAAAATTGCAAGTAAATTAAATTAATATATTATATAGAAAAGTGTCATCGTGTAAACGTAGGCGGTGGTTTAGTGAGGCTGGCGGGACAGAAGTGGTGGGATTCCCTCCCCTCCTCATCACCGGCTGGCAGACAACACTGTGGGAATTTTTTTTGTGCCTACATTATTTTCCTATTTTTTTACAAGATCTATTTTTTCCCTCCGTCTTTCTGAAAGTCAAAGATAGATGAGAATGCAGATATGAGAAAAGGAAAGAGCTTGTGTATGTTTTTTTATGTATTGCGTGTTGTTTAATTCCTGAGTTGAATTAGTTGGGGAAAAGGGGTAAAAATAAAAAAAACTTGACATAAAACATACTCATCTTCAATTCTCGCCTCTTTTTTGAAGCGTATCTTTAGGTTAGAATATTAGTAGGCATTGGGGCAGTGGCACAACGACGGGTTTTTAAAGTGGTGGTGACACTTCGAAAACCTTAATTAGACTGAAACATTCACTGATGAGTAAGAGGACTAAGGCTTAACTATTGCCTTGTATGGTTTGTCATGCATGGGGAGACCGAAGTTTGAATCCTGCGTGGAGGTACTGGAGCTGTTTTTCTTTTTATATATAGTTTCATACTCTTCCTCTTATAATCGATGATAGTTATAAAAATGATTAATAGAAAGGCTAATTAGTTTGACTAGATTGTTATTGATGTACCTTACACATGTTCAAGTCAATTGTTTATATAATTTTGTCTGTGTTAAGTATCGAGATAATTGATTATTTAGGAGATTTAATTGAAAATCAACAGATGTGTGTCATCCAGGTTTCACTTGTACGATATTTTGATTTGTTACAAAGAGAGGAAAATATAAATATGTAGAAATTAATTAATATGAAAGAAGTGTAAAATAATTATAAATTAACGTTTTAAAAAAATATAATAAAGTGACGTTCCTTATCTGTTTGGTTTTAATTCTTCTCCCTATTTATTGTTGAACAGTTATGTTAATCTTGACTGGGTGACGACATGTTTCAACAATTACGCCATCTTCAGGTCTTAAAATTGGGACTAGGATGTTATTCCCGATGTTAACACATTGAGTTTTATAACATATCAAATCATAAATATGTTATTTTAACTCGATTTGAACGATATTCCCCGAGGAAAGTCAAAATTCCTAAGTCAATATGAATAAATTAAAACATAGATGTACTCTTGCTCAAACAAATATTCATTTATACTAGGGTCTCAATTAAACATTTTATAGTAATTAAGGATAATTTTAGTGGTTTTTATGCTTCAGGAATCCTATGCCCTTTAGAAATTCCACCGTGCTATATGAACCGCCTTCAAATATATGGCACTCTTAATGGGGTGAATATAAGCAAGGTAGCATTCAGAGGCAGTGTACTCACTTTTAATTGTTAAATGGGAAAAAAA
>CABFOW010000076.1:112116-136949 GCA_902141385.1 Timema californicum | reverse complement strand
GGGGGGGGGGAACATAGAGTGGGAAATATAATAAACAGATAAAAACTATCCGACAAAGGCTTTGTTTCAGCCCCTACCAAACAGATCCGGCTTATAAATAATATCTTAAGAGATACGAAAAAACTACGGTAGGAAAGTTGTGGCTAAGACTTCAACCACTCTTCTCTTTTTTCCTAAACATTGTCCCTTGAGGGCCTCTCAAGATTACATCCGACGGACGCACGGACCCCATATCTGTCCCCCCGAAACACATCCTCTCCGAAATGCACTTTTTTACGACGACGCTGTAGGTTGAGAACATTAGCATGGTCTAAATAATTACTCTGCGTCAAGATAGACTCGGATAAACCACTGACAGCGAACTATATGGCACGGAGCTCTTGATGGAATAACCAGGAAGGTAGATGACGGTGATTAGGGTCAGTACTGAATATAAGACATTAAAACAATCTACTTAAGCTATTAAATTACATAATCTAAATCAATTATCAAATTAACAGGTGGTTGCATATTAAATTACTTTTAGTACTTTTTCAACTGAAAATAAAGATCCAAGCACTATGAATTGGCTGTATATAAATTGTTTTTAAATAATCTATTTTACTTTTTTTTAAATTGTTGACCCTGTAAATCATTCTTTACAATGCTCAACGTCAATTGTACTAATCGATCATACTTTGCATATACTAAGAGGACAAGGTGTGTGTGTTTTTGTGTGTGTGCGTGCACAGACGTGCGTGGGTGACACTAATCACTGATTACCACACTAATTTTAAAAAAAATTAAAATTTCTCACAACTGAGTTTACACTAAACAAATAAAGTAGATAAATATTTGCTTGAGCGTATTTTATTTAAATTGTTCTGCCAATACAATATTATATTTAAAAATATATATGTATATTTTTGAAATGTATTTAATTTTTTATGAAAAACGTACATAATGATGAGCGTGATAATTAACAAGGAGACAACTAATATATTTTCTAATTCAAAATGGGCCTGATTAAATAAAATGATATGTTTGAAAAATATCACCAGATAGAGGAACCATGCACCAGCATCATGTTTTGTCTTAACACACCACTGCTTTACCAACTGGAATCTCCGCGAGTAAAATCAACTCGTATATAAATTCCTCCATTTAAGTCTTCCAAGACTCGAAAGCCATAGATACAAACCAAGACTAGTGTAGCGCACAGTGGATATTTTACTTCCACGTTTGTGAATTCAAAGGTGTTAGAGAAAGTCAGAATATTTATTGCGCTTGGACAATATACTGAATAGTTAAGTAGGTAGAGCATTTTAATCTCAAGGCAAAAATCCATAGCTTGATTCCTTACCTGAGCAAATTTGAAAATGCTATCAATGAAAAAACAGGAAAAAATAACTATATTAAATTAAAAACCAAAAAGGGGAAAGTAAACAAATAATTTGTACTGAATTAAAAATGTAAAATAACAAGTTACCATATCTACGTATTTCGAAAGCGTAAGAAACACTATTTCCGTAAGTTGGTTATTTGACCAAGGCCTTTTAGGTAATGGATTTTATGAATTCGAAGGATATATACGATTTTGCATGAAACAGTTTTGTAAAAGAAATATGATACGGCATTTTAAAATAAAATTATGTCATTAAAGTTATATACAGCGTGTCCTAAAAACATAAATTGTAACTTTTAGCTTCATGCCGCCACCGAAAGGTAGTCTCTGGAAAAATATAACAGTGCATCAAACATAACCAATGTCCATTTTGATTATTTTTTTAAAAAAATCCTATCATACAAGCTTTAAGATAATATTTGAAAAAAGGCAGACTCTTATCATACCAATTTTAATCGCCATGACATATAATGGGGTGTTTGTTTACTTTAACATTGTAATGTTGTGAATCACGTGTGACAAAACTAGTATAGCAAAGTGTTTTGATTAGTGAGTTAACAATAGGACGCAAGTGCTGACAACCCAAAACAGATAGTAAGCATTCCTCTTGGCAATCAGGCCAGATTGCAGGATATGTAATACTATTTTTCGAGCTAACATGGCTGACAATTTAATGAAGAATCTAAGGAGTCACTCTGCCCGTATTTTGGGCTAGCCGGGTTATATCATCGAGTACGTGTGCTGGAGAAAACCGTCGTGTCCAGGGTACCAGGCTTCTTATCCGTGTAGCATCACCTTGAGGGTCAGTCCGGCCATTGGTTAAGCAAGCATTCTCTATTGTACTTCGTTCTGTCACACGCTCCTAAGTAAAGTATTATACATATTTTTAGAAACTTCTTAATAACATCACATTTTGTTGTAGTAAAATCCTATCATACAAGCTTTAAGATAATATTTGAAAAAGGCAGACTCTTATCATATCAATTTTAATCGCCATGACATATAATGGGGTGTTTGTTTACTTTAACATTGTAATGTTGTGAACCACGTGTGACCAAACTAGTATAGCAAAGTGTTTTGATTAGTGAGTTAACATTAGGACGCAAGTGCTGACAACCCAAAACAGATAGTAAGCATTCCTCCTGGCAATCAGGCCAGATTTCAGGATATATATTACTATTTTTCGAGCTAACATGGCTGACAATTTAATGAAGAGTCTAAGGAGTCACTCTGCCCGTTTTTTGGGCTAGCCGGGTTATATCATCGAGTACGTGTGCTGGAGAAAACCGTCGTATCCAGGGTACCAGGCTTCTTATCCGTGTAGCATCACCTTGAGGGTCAGTCCGGCCATTGGTTAAGCAAGCATTCTCTATTATTACTTCGTTCTGTCACACGCTCCTAAGTAAAGTATTATACATATTTTTAGAAACTTCTTAATAACATCACATTTTGTTGTAGTTCAAAGTAGTATACGATAAAACCTATAAACCAAAGCTGTTTATAAATTACAAACTCACAAACATATATTCCGTCACCGTCCCCATCCTTGGCTGCAACCCATCCTGACAGTTATAGGGCCCACAAGCGTGGAGGTGAGACAATGTTATTTAATACATCAACTTTTTTTTTGCACCGCGTCTAACTAACTGTTCAGGTTAGAGAATGTATATTAATTACCCTCTAATGAATTAGGGATAAAGAAGGTTAAATTTAGAGGAAGTGTATCCGCCATTTTCTGTGGAGGAAGATTGGAAAACCATTTAGCAAAAACCAACCTCAGTACACCCGACCATGACTCGAACCCCAATCCACCTTTATTAGCAGTATAGTCTACTAAGAGAGTGACACCTTAGACCAGGTGGTTACCGAAACAGATAAAACATGATTTAACTGAGAGACATGACATAAATATCAAATGAATTTATTTCTAAATTTAATTTAATTTAAATTATTCTAAATTTAATAAGTTGGTAAATTTAGCAATACTTCACTCCGAAAGATATTTACTACCTGTTGTACTTTCCCGAAGGGTTTCTAATCAGGGTGTAGTAGAAAAGTTCTGAATTTTCTAGATTTCCTAATTCACATGTTATATAATGAACTATGTTTATACTATAAAAATATAAACAATTTTAAAACTATAAGCTATCCCTTTATAATATATTTTTTATAAATACTAAACAAAAACTAGAATGTGTGTAAGGCTATCTCTAGATTACAGAGGTTTATTAAAAATTATTTCATATATGTTTACAATACTCATCATAAAATTGGTTAGATTGCAGTTTATAAATAAAACATTGTGTTCCAACCTGTGTAGTGGTCCAGGACCTATTTTCTTGTGTCCCGTCAAAATTAACTGGTTTTAAAAAAATACATAATTATAAACAGGCGTAACTTCTATCTGCATTATTGAAAAACTCTAGACACAAAAATTATATGAATCCTCTCATTATATAATAATAATAATAATAATAAATTGTACTACTATAGATCTACTGTTTCGGCATAAAATAAGCAATTAAATGTTTTACTTGCATATTACCATTATCATCTCGGCCTGTTATATTTGATAAATTTTACAGAATGACCCACGAATCTTTAAAGGCTAGACCATATTATACGAGTAATAAAGGTTCATATTAGTCCATGACTTGCAAACTAGCTTAAGCTAGATCAACTATACTTTAAAATAAACATGCAATGTTTTTACCAAAAATTTAAAGCTTTTATTACCTATAATCTGTGATAACTACTCCTAGTTTTCAATAGGCTCTAAAATAAAAATATATATAGAATATTGAATATAACATATTTATCATGCCTTAAAATCCGTTATGGTTAAGCGCAACATTGAATACCTGAAGTAGATCTTGCTATTACTTAATAGTTACAAGAGTAAAGCCAACTAATTCACAGAGAATTTTTAGGTGTTTTTTTTTTCTAAATATATTTTAACATAGGTAATATATCTGATTAACATTATAATGTTGGGGGGGAAGGATAATTAAAAGGAAATATACCCCTATTATTATGCATGTAGGTTGGGAAAACCACAGGTAATATCTACTCCTGGATTACTTGGACAAATTTATCTTCTTTACTGGTTACACATCTACCCAACAATGGTATTTATTAAACACAGTGTTAAAAACACTCAAGTAAAAAATAGTGCAGCTATGGATATTCTGTAAGCAGGATCACAACCAGATTTATTAAAAGTTGTCCCGGCACAGATTTATCTGATTGCCAAACCCTTTCTTCACCTCTGAAAAGAAGTGTATTAACCACCACTTGTGAATGTGGGGAATGCCAGGCCTCCACCGTGGTTTGGATTCCACGTTAAAATATAGGTTTTCCATTTCATATCACAATCACTCTACTATTACACATTAGCGTAAGTGCGTACAACCCGAACAGGAAGTAAGACCCGGTGCTAATAATAATAATAAGAGTTGAGGGGGTGGGGCTTCATTTTGTTTAATGTCCCCAACAGGACGTGGAAATAAATGTTTGTTTTTACATTAATCCCATCTTGAAGCCATTAATCCGCCTCGGTGGCATAGTTATCTAATCCGCTTGTTTCGTGTCGAGTCCTACTGTCAAGAACTGATTGGTTTTCCACTATCCCACCACGCAAATGTGGGCTAACTTCCTCTATATTCAACCTTCCCAATTCCTAACCCATTAGCGTAGTTAGTACTTAAGCGTACAACCCGAACGTGTAGTAAGACGTGGTGGTAAGTTTTAAATTAAGTATGAATATTGAAGACATTTAAAGTCTTTTTTCTTAGCATTATTATTATTATTATTATTATTATTATTATTATTATTAGCACCACGCATTACTACCCGTTCGGGTTATACGCACTTACGCTAATGTGTAATGGTAGGGTGATTGTGAGATGAAATGGAGGACCTACAGTTTAACGTGGAATCCGAACCATGGTGGTGATCTGGCATTCCCCACATTCACAAGATATCTTGTCAGAGGTGAAGGAAGGGTTTGGTAATCAGATAAATCAGTTCCGGGATAGAGGATTGAACCCTGAATCCCAACACAGAAGTTCAACGCCTTACCCCTTTTTCTTAGCATCATTTAGGTTGAAGATGTTATGAATTTTAAAATACTACCAAAAGCTACTAACATAGGCAATGGAAAGGAAATAAAAAATATTTATTATAATACTTTAGAGTCCCGTGGATGGGGAAGAGCCCCATTTAGCTTCCCCCTTCCTGTTCCACAACTCTGATTTGTCTGCAAGTGACCGTGGAGTAAAGCCACTTTCAAAAGAAGTGAATATGTTTCAAGGTAGATTTAAAAAAAAGAAGAAGATGATATTGAGCGTTAGAAAATCACCAGAATACAACAATAATGACAACCCCTCTCCTTTCTCCCTCCTTATTTCCATCTAAAACTGAATACACTAGCCTTTATCTCGTGGAAACCATGACCTAAGTTTCCTTTCAAAAATGTAACTGACCATACAAAACTTAGTAAAGTAATGAAGTATTCACCGTTTTTAAAGTCTGCTGTCATAAAATAAAAGTAGACGGTGTTTTTTAAGGAGCTTATTATAAAATAAAAATAAAATAAATTTAAGTTTTGAAAATAATCTTCTTCTACCTATTTTGTTTTTTTGTTTTTTAATCGTAAATATTTTTTTTTAACGACTCTATAAGGATCCGAGGTGCCTTGGCTACTTTTATGGTACTAAAATGTATTATTACACGGTTACTATCGTGTTGAAGTGTGTATTATGGATTTGTTAGACTACAAAAGAGCGTATAAATGTTAAATTGAAACACCTTTTACTTCTTTTTTTTTTAACAACAGCTTCCAAAAGGATTGAGATCCCATGAAATCTATTGAAATTTTTTTTTTAAAAATGAAACAATATGAATGGAAAGCTAAATTAATATCAAATATGCATGTAATTTTTTAGTAGGCCCCTAAGTTTTTTATTTATTTTTTGTGCGCCAGTACAAAATATGTATAGAAAAAGTATTTTAAGTTGTTTTTTTAATTTTATACGAGTAATTATGGTCAAATATCTTAAAACTAATTGTTTACTTAAGGCATTAAAGTTTTATCTGGTTTAGTGTAGTAGTGTTAATATTATCCCTAATTCAAAACATACAAGCAATAAAATTGCTAATAAATATTTTTGGTATATTGTAACAGAAAAAACATAGATCGAAAGCATTAAAATCATAGGCTCGTCAAATAAAGTAACGTAGTAAGACTTATAAATTAATATCATTATAATTATAGCCATAATTTCAAAATGTTTATTAAATCCCTACAGTTTTTTTCAAAATAAATTAAGTTGATACATAATTTCTTTGTGCACTTCGTCTTACTCTCCATCCATGCTGAAGAATAATTTACATTTCTTGGGTAAAAATAAGGAGGTTATAATTTAGAGTAAATGTAGCCACATTGGCGTAGAGAGAGATAGGGAATACAGTTATAGAATACCATACCCTGCCTTAGTTCGTACATAATTCCACGTCATAGAAAAATCAAGTGTATTGAAAGAAAGAAGTCTTCCGACACCGGGTTTTGTTTATTTATAATCCTAAGTCCAAACTAATAGCCGTTTGTCAAAACAATTAATCTATCATTGTTTTTATAATTTTCCGTTTTATCATTGTCATTTATAAATAAAACATCTTCTAGGCCTGTCTATCACCGGCTAATTATTAATATTACCCGACCTAACAAATCCTAACCTCCCATTGGTAAACGTATGTAAGGTTAGGATCTGTTTGTAATAAAGTATATTTGTGTCAGGTATTACATAAGAGTGAACTAAATTAATTCTGATTTTATTAAATTAATAATAATAAAAACAAACAAGAAAATTGAAAATCCAGCTATATTAGGTTTTGTCCCATGGCTTATACAAGTATTCAAAGAGTCAGTTTTCTAGCTCATTATGGTGCTTCTGGAGGGAGTGGAAAGACACACATTCACACATTAACAAATTTTATATACGTATTTTTTTAAACTAAGAAAACCTTATTTTAAGCTATGATTTAACGATATTATTCCTCTAAGTTTCTAAATATGAAAATATATATTCAAAAGATTTTTAATTATTTTTTTTACATTCCTTGGTATTGTGATTTATATTATTTCCTTCATGTTTGTCCCATTACTAGTCTGATCAAACACTCCGTATTCATAGGGTAAAAATCTGATATAACACAAATGGTTCGTAGACCACTATAAATAGTCCCAGTCACTAACAAAACTCTTTGCCACATTTTAGAAAACATTCTAAAGTAATTTAAAGTAAGGAGTAGTAATAATTAAAGTTAAGACTCAAATAGAATGTTCAGGGAAAAAACTATAACAAAATATAAAAAAATGTGATTTACTGAATTAGACAGTCTCAAGATTGGTAGATAAATTAAGTGACATTAAAATTCAAAATGATTGATTATAGTTTGCTTCTAGTGAACAACAAATTGTCAAATATGATAATTTTAAATAGATTAGTATGGCATCTTCAACAGAACTAAAACATAAGTTCACGACAAGTATAAATTACAAGTATTACATGTTAAAAATGTGTTACAAAACAAAGATACCATAAAGTAAGGACCAGACAAAGTTTGAAGTTCAATTATTTTGTAAATAAAAATTATAAAATTAGTATGTATAGGCTAAAACCTGCAATTTGAAAGTTAAATAAAGTGATTATGTGTTTTTCTTACAAATATTTCGGAGAATATAATACAGAGTGGAACATAAACATGACTTTAAAGCAAATATATTAGGTTAAAAAATTATGAAATTTTAAAGGGATGTATAAAATCTAAGCCTTATCTTATTCCAAGGCCCATTACTCCTTGTGATATCAGTAATCGAAGGATGTTGAGTTATATTCTTCCAACATGTTTCGGCAAATAATATATCATAATCATGGACATAAGCCGTTGTGAGAGACACTAGGTGTGGATATGACTGCGATATGTTAATATTACCTTCCGTTAAACGTTGTCAAAATAAGTATATATCCTACTTCAGTAGTCACGTGGTCCATTGCGTCAGGCTACACTAGACTAGATTGTTGTTGACAAAAAGTTCGGTGTTTGAATCTCCGGGTTGGGAATAGTTTTCCACATGTGATTTTATCCTTAAGATTTTCCCAAACCCTCCTAACGTTAATATGGATGCATTTACTATAGTCAAAATTAATCTCAATTTTTATCTTGGAATTAGACTCAACAGTAATCAAAAAGTAAATTAAAACTTTATCCGCAATTCTTTATTTTTTGGAACGCTTTATTTATTTTTGTGAATACTTGAAATTACGTCACATAAATTAATTTAATATGCATAGGTAAGCCTGTGGAATAAAAGTAAAGTTAATTTTATATCTTTTAACAGTGATGGAAAGGTCTTGGTCCAGATCTTAACTGGGCGTACTAAAGGTAGTTTTCCCCCAAATTACTTCTCAATCTCCCTTCAAGAAATTTAATGAAATGATCTCCCGAGTCTTTGCTTCATTAGCTTATTTAAAATGCAAATGGTATAGAAGGGTTAGTTGTAGTGGGGTGGCGAGTCAGTGGGGGAGAGGGGGAGTATTCTCCACCAAATAGTTTGTTTAGCTGCTACAGCGCATGCCCAAAGCGTGCACACACATACATTTATTCAATGGTTAACATCTCACCTCATCATAATTGTACCAAGGTTTAATTTATTGGCGTCTTACATATAAGGGAAAGACCACATGCTTTCCTCCCGGAGCGTAACTCGACTACTTAACACCTATTTAGACTCGCTCCACGATCGTTGTTCAATTAATTACCGAACATAATAACTCTTTTTATACTAGTTAGAACCAGAATAAATTAATCGACTGACTTTCATTCTGGGCGTTGTCCTAGTTTTCAACTCCCCCCTCCTCCCCCCTCCTCCCCCCGAGTCACCCCTCAACCTTAAAAAACTAAATTACATGTAAGGAATGACTAATTGCTATTTGAAAACCTCCCCCTTCCCTTCAATTATGTTTTTCGTTATACGAAGTAATGTTTCGTCAATGTTCTTTTAATATGTACTAAGGTTTTTTTTTAGTTGTGTAGGACAACTTGAAAGATGTAGGCCCATCGGGTCTGAAATTAGGGTTTAAATAGTACGGCAATGTGCTCTTCAACACTAATTTAGTGTGGGCTGTGTGTTTGGTCTCTTTAAACCAGACAAGATAATTTAAATGGTAAAATTGGTGGACAATAACTCAGTGTGATCATTTTAGTTCCTAGGTGAAAAATTAGAAAAGTAAAATTGGTTGCAAAGATACTCTCTGGTTTACCCTGAAAGGTTAGGATAGGATACCTTGATTAATTACACCATGGCCCTATCTTAAAAGCTGTAACATAGACAAATCCTCTATTTCAAGGTAAACAAAAGGGGTTAATCCTCGGGGCTAAGTAGTTAGCGTGATTAACCAGTAAACTTAGCATATCTAGTGCGAATAGAGGTCATACTGACTAATTTTATTATTTACAAGTTCTTTCTGATTTCTAATTACTATATATTATCCAACCCCTACGGCTTGGTGTATGGTGATGGACGTATTTTCCCAGTTGTGCTAATTTTCAAAGTCTTACTGTTATAATTTGTGAGATTATAGATTGTACATTTAATGGCATACTAATTAAAATCAATGGTATGGACTCCGCACGAACTTTCTCGTTATATCTTTTAGAAATGGAAATATGTACTCAAAATTCGTAATATAATATAATAGAATATAAACTAACAAACCTGAGAACAAATTGCGCTAGACATAAGTAAACAATTTTGTATTCATGGTTTTAAATTTTATAATTTTATTTTTAAAGAATTAACGTCTTCGTTTTTATATTTAGATCAATACAAAATATCGATATTGGGTCTCAAAGGGTCAACATTTCGTATTAAAATGTTGGTTTCCGGTTAAAATTGCCTTCATTTTACTAGGGGATATCTTATGGTTATTGCATTGCTATTACATTTCTCTTTTATAAATTTTGACCAGTTAAATAGGTGATTATTGACTATTTTGTCTAAAATGAGAGGGATAGTATCGTTATAACGGATTTTAAGAAAATGGAGTTTTTCTCTTTACACCCTTCAGTAAACTGCTGTTAATTTTAGGGTTATATAGACGGCGTTGTCTAAACCACTTTTTAGGGTTCTTGGTCTCATGAAACGTTGACATCCATCAAAATCTCAGGTTCAATTTTTTTTGACGGTCGCAATACTTTACTTTAAAGTGTTGGCAAGGTTAAAAGAAATATATATTTGTGTATCGCTTGAAAACTATCGGTCTTATAAAAATATTTTTCATCTAAAAGTTGTTTATTATAAATAGATCCACATGTATGCAATGATAAGTAATTTCATATCTCAAAGACTTACGGAGATAAAATTAAAATTTACGCATCAGACTGGAACACTTAAAGTCACTTTGACGAAAAGTTGAGAGTAGCCATTTGGTTTGCAATATTGATCAAAGCTTATAAATTAAATCTAATCAGAACCGTTATAAAGTCGATTTTGATAAAATCAATTTTTTTCCCGCCCTTAAGGAAACTACCCTTAATTTTTGGGTTGGATATCCAATTTAAAAAAATCCTTGGGGTAAACCTATGAAAATCCTATATTCTAAGTTTTAGCCTAATCTGTAAAATAGTTTAGGCTCTAGCCTGAAGTACAGACTGACAGACAGATGGACCGACAGAAAGACGGCATTGCGAAAACCACTTTTTAGGGTTGGGGGACGTTGACATCCATCAAAATCTCGAGTTCAATTTTTTTTGACAATCACAATACTTGCTCTACCTGTAAGGGAGTAAGAAATTAAAAATATTGATACTGGGTTCCCGTGGGTCAACACTTCGTATTAAAATGTCAATTTCCAGTTTAAAATTGTCGACATTATGTGAAGGGTTGCACATCTATGGTTATTGCATTGCTATTAAATTCCTCATTTACTAATTTTGACCAATAAAATAGGTAAATATTATCTATTGAATATAAAATGATAGAGCTAGATCATTGTTGTACAAACATTTCTCCGAAGAGGTTGAAAGAAAGAAAACATACACTTTTTGATAACTTACTCATTTCGTACTCTGTGGCATTAGATAATTATTGCGTCAAAGCTTAAGTAGTATCTCTTTACAACCAGAGCTCACCAAATTCTATTAATATTTTTGACAATATCTCAGAAACTGTTGGTTTTATAAAAATATATTTCATTTAAAAGTTTTTTATCTTTAATAGTACTACAATTTATCAATGATAAGTTATTTAGTATATCAAATAGTTATTTTATTATTTAAGACATACTGACAAGGGTATCTGGTGTATCAAACTCCTATGCCGTAACATCATCAAGGGCATCTATAAGGTCATCTAGATATATTCCTACACAGGAAAACACAAATCACGGATCTTCATCCACCAATACCCAAACAACAACATTCAGCAAAATAATCATAGGTATAATATTAATTTATATTATCTATAAAAACAATGAACTTATAATAACTTTGATTCCTGCTATTAGCTTTTGGATTTTTCCACACCCTACAATAGTTGGGTTTTTTTCAATCAATTTTTTCTTTTTGAATCCTAATTCAAGAAGTATTAAAAATAAATGATGATATGTAATGAAATCTTATTATAAAGTGTTCTGTCTTGCAAAATTTCCATTTTTTTTTTGTCTGTGAATTTATGCCCTGTGCCCTGCCTCATCCTTCAGATACAAAAATGTTCTTCTTTCCTTCAAGTAATCCAAAATTTGAATCTTTCTTCTTAAATATCTTTGTAGCCTTTAATTCACATCGTATATCACAACATCATCTTCCTCTGATGATGACATACAAAAAACTATAAAACGTCCTCCTGATACGAGGAATAAACATAAATTTGCATTGATTTGGCATACACATCTTTGTAAGCCATTCACCGGAGACTAGCAACTCTCTAATGAGCAACTTCAGTTAGAGTTGCATTTCCATAAACAGCTGTTGTTAGCTGTATAAACGCGGCCTAAGAGGATTCAAACCAGAATTTAATATAAAAAAGGGTGTTTATTAATCTAGCTCTTTATGGTCATGAGGAACCATGAACTACTGTTCTTTAACTTCTAGAGTAAAAATAGTTTCTAATCAATGAATATAAATGGCACTTCCTAAATCAACGAAATAAACCTTTGTCTATTACAATGTAAAAAGTATATTATTTAAGAAGTGGTTTTATTTTAAATAGTGGTATATTGACACATTATAGAAATCTAATTCTTTAATTAATTTGTGATTTTATTTAAATTATTTTGTTTATAACTTCCTAAGTATCAGTTAAAATATTCCAATGCTGTTATGTATGTAAACCGTTATGTATGTAGGCCTATGTGTATGTATTTAAAACCATTAAGCATCATTAATTCGTTTTAATAAACAAGAAGACATATTTTAACTGTTACTTCTTTGAAGTTTTTAAGTAAATTAAGGATCTCACAGCTTCTGCATAGTTTAAAAAACTAAAGTCTCTATTAAAAAATTGGGCTTCATATAGATTATATTTTTATTGCATTTTGGTATGTAGCTACTACTAGCTTAAATGATTGTTAATATATGTCTTTTAAATGAAATACTTTTTTTATAAGTTTGACCGTTCTTGTTTTGTAAAGGTTATATGAAAGAAGATAACTAATTATATAATAAAACAAATCTTCCTCTACATATACCAATTCTAGACAAAACACAATTATTAGTTCAAAAAAAGTACACAAAAATATATTTGTAGCCAACAGTATTAACTACTCTAGTGTGGTAGGGATAAATGTATCATTTATTATAGGAAATGTATTCAAATTTTATTGGGGAAGAGTATAAGACCATTTAGGAAAAATTGCTTTCATTACACCCAGCTGAGATTCGTCGACATCCATCAAAATCTCGAGTTCAACTTTTTTTGACAATAACAATGCTTGCTCTACCTGCAAGGTGGCAAGAAAGTAAAAAGATTGATACTGGGTTCCCGTGGGTCAACACTTCATATTAAAATGTCGATTTCCCTGTTTAAAATTGTCGACATTTTGTTAAGGGTTGCACATATAGCGTTATTGCACTACTATTAAATTCCTCATTTACAAATTTTGACCAATAAAATATGTAAATAATATTATCTATTGAATATAAAATGATAGAGATAGATCATTGCTGTACAAAAATTTCCCCTAAGAAAGAGAACATACACTTTTTGATAAACTTACTCATTTCTTTCTCTATGGCATTGGAGAATTATTGCGTCAAACCTTAAGTATTATCTCTTTACAACTAGAGCTCACCAAATTCTATTAATATTTTGGCCAATATCTCAGAAACTGTTGGTTTTATAAAATATATATTTCATATAAAAGTTTTTTATCTTTAATAGTACTACAATTTTTCAATGATAAGTTATTTAGTATATCAAATAGTTATTTTATGATTGAAGACATACTGAAAAGGGGATCTGGTGGATCAAACTCCTATGCCGTAACATCATCAAGGGCATCTATAAGGTCATCTAGATATATAACTACACCGGAAAACACAAATCATGGATATTCATCCACCAATACCCAAACAACGACATTCAGCAAAATAATCATATGTACAATATTAATTTACATTATCTATAAAAATTATGAACTTTTAATAACTTTGATTCCTGCTGTTAACTTTTGGATTTTTCCACACCCTAAATAAGTTGTTTTTTCAATCAATTATTTATTTTTTAATCCTAATTCAAGAAGTATTAAAAATAAATGATATGTAATGAAACTTATTATTAGGTGTCTTGTCTTGCAACATTTTTTTTTGTCAGTGAACTTACGCCCTGTGCCCTGCCTCCTCCTTCAGCTACCAAAATTTTCTTCTTTCCTTCAACTAATCCAAAATTTGACTCTTTCTTCTCAAATATCTTTGTAGCCTTTAATTCACATTGTATATCACAACATCATCTTCCTCTGATGATGAAATACCAAAAACTATAAAAAATAATGTCCTCCTGATACGACGAATAAACATAAATTTGATTGCCTTGGCGTAAACATCTTTGTAAGCCATTCACCGGAGACTAGCAACTTTCTAATGAACAACTTCAGTTACAGTTGCATTTCCGTAAACAGCTGTTGTAACCTGTATAAACGCGGCCTAAGAGGATTCAAACCAGAATTTACTATAAAAAATTGTTTTTATTAATTCAGTTCTTTATGGTCATGAGGAACAATGGATTACTGTTATAGTATAGTATGAACTTCTAGAGTAAAAAGAGTTTCTAATCAATGAATATAAATAGCACTTCCTAAATTTCAACGAAATAAACCTTTGTCTATTACAATATAAAAAGTATATTATTTAGGAATTGGTTTTATTTTAAATAGTGGTATATTGACACATCATAGAAATTTAATTCTTTAATTAATTTGTAGTTTTATTTAAATTAATTTGTTTCTAACTTCCTAAGTATCAATTAAAAATATTCCAATGCTGTTATATATGTAGGCCTATATGTATGTATTTAAAATTATTAAGCATCATTAAATCGTTTTAATAAACAAGAATACATATTTTAACTGTTACTTCTTTGAAGTGTTTAAGTAAATTAAGGATCTCACAGCTTCTGCATAGTTTAAAAAACTAAAATCTCTATTAAAAAATTGGGCTTCATATAGATTATAGTTTTATTGCATTTTGGTATGTAGATACTACTGGCTTAAATGATTGTTAATATATGTCTTTTAAATTAAATACTTTTTTTATAAGTTTGACCTTTCTGGTTTTGTAAAGGTGATCTGAAAGAAGATAACTAATTATATAATAAAACAAATCTTCCTCTACGTATATCAATTCTAGTAAAAACACAATTATTAGTTCAAAAAAAGTAAACAAAAATATATGTGTAGCCAACAGTATTAAATACTCTAGTATGGTAGGGATAAGTGTATCATTTACTTATAGGAAATGTATTCAAATTTTATTGGGGAAGAGTATAAGACCATTTAGGAAAAATTGCTTTCATTACACCCAGCTGAGATACAAACTCTGACCTTCCCGCCACTTACAAATCAGATTGAATAAATTTGACATCTATAAAATGTGCCACAATATTGTCTAATAAAACTGGTTACCTTCAGTTTATTAAGCCCATTTAAACTTTCTTGAATTAGAAAGGTTAATTTCTTAGACTTTTAAATGTTAAATAACAGTTTGTCGTTTGAGGAGAGGAGCTAGGATATTTTCAATGAAAGATTTACGAAGCTGTTGGAGTTGAAACCTGACACAAGGCATAATTAAGATTAAGGTTCACTTCGATACTAGTATACGACTACACCCAAACGTAGCTGTTGAAGGGTCATTTTAACATAGTATTGCTTGAATCGTGAATGATAGAAGGTGTAGTACGAACATTTCACGATATGAATATAACTTGTTAAGTGTGTCTCAAATGCATACTACTTCTCCTTTAATGGCCGCATGAACTAAGACATAACTTTCGCGAAAGATTGTATTGCCAGTGATGCGGAAATCAGACTTAAATTCCCGGTCTAGTGCATTGAGGAAGGTTTTCATAGAATTGTTTTCCATTCGTCCTCTATGCAAATGGGGGTACACTTCCTATAAATACAACCTCCATCCTTTCTAACAAATTATCGTATTTATTACATATGCGTATAGCCTGATATGGTAGAAATATACCATGCAAATAAAAGCTATTGAAAGAAAACCTATACACATTATTTTACTATTTTTTAAATAGTATGCAGCCAAATTATATTATGTTAAAAGTATATTTTGCTAGATAAAATGGGATTAGGATTGGAGGTTCCTATAAAGGAATTATAGCATGATTAATGTTAGCAACTTTTATGTTAATCTAAAAATACATATTCAAATTTAAATACTACGAATTTTACCAACTCTATGAGTTTTAATAATTGGTATATATCATTTTTCCTGATATAATCGGTATTTTATATATAATTGAGACATTTTGTTAAAAGTTTATATTTTTATTATAGTGTTACGATATTATTTAAAGTCACTAACAATTCACAGGTACTATGTAAAGTTTTTCAGATTACTTTATTTATATAAGCTATATTTTTAGTGTGTGAAACAGGTTTAGATATATGATTTTATATGTAGATTGAATTATCTTACAATATGTTCAGTTTTAAATAATTATGAATGGTTTTAGTAATATAATTATGTTTATTAAAAAGTTAAAATTGGGGGTTATAGGGACTTTGGTAAAAATTAAAAACTCTATATGAACTAAAATAAATTTAGATCCACTTGTATAGAGTTGTATTCGCTGTTTGCCGCAAACCTATAAAATACATTATTGTATAGTTCCAATGAGTTACAGTACAATTACTTTAACATAGGATGAGCATAAATTATCCTGCTAACTTTAGGGTGTATACTGGATAACTTTAATTCTTTGTTCTTTACTCCATGTTTCACTATCCATCGGGGAAATACTAAATAAGAGGAAATATAGTCATAATTTTGGAGAGGGGAAGTGGAAGGTAAAACAATATTAAGTACAACTGGTCTGGATTTGAGCCCTGACCAGATGAACTTAACGTTTAGTTCACGTGCCCATTATAAACTATAAACGTAACTATTTCAGTTAAATAACCATCCCTAGTTTTTGGAGTCATGATATATGTCATGTCCATAGAGTCACCAATAATAATAATCATCATCATCATAATCGTGGAACCCTTACCTTCCCTCCGGGTAGGGTGATTTCGAACCAGCTCTCGCCAAAGCGTTCTGTCCAGGAACATTTTTCCTTCCACCACTCTTCTACATCTCGGCCCATTCTTCTCTACATCATCCTTTATCTGGTACACCCACCTCCTTCTGGGTCGTCCAGTTTGTCTCCTACTCGCTACCTTTATTTCCATTTGTACAATGGTTGTTCTTGTGTTTTACATTTTTTTCACATGGCTGAATTATTGAGTCTTAATGTTACACCCAGCTGAGATACAAACTCTGACCTTCCCGTCACTCACAAATCAGATTGAATAAACTTGACATCTATAAAATGTGCCACAAACTTGGCTAAAAAAACTGGTTACCTTCTGTTTATTAGCCCATTTAAATTTTCTTGAATTATAAAGGTTGATTTCTTAAACTTTTAAATGTTAAATAACAGTTTGTCGTTTGAGGAGAGGAGCTAGGATCTTTTCAATGAAAGATTTACGAAGCTATCGGAGTTTAAACCTGACACAAGGCATAATTAAGATTCAGGTTCACTTCGATACTAGTATACGACTACACCCAAACGTAACTGTTGAAGGGTCATTTTAACATAGTATTGCTTGAATCATGGATGATAGAAGGTGTAGTACAAACATTTCACGACATGAATACAGCTTGTTAAGTATGTCTCAAATGCATACTACTTCTCCTTTAATGGCCGCATGAACTAAGACATAACTTTTGCGAAAGATTGTATTGCCAGTGATGGGGAAATCGGACTTAAATTCCCTGTCTAGTGTATTGAGGAAGGTTTTTCATAGAATTGTTTTCCATTCGTCCTCAATGCAAATGGGGGTACACTTCCTATAAATACAATCTCCATCCTTTCTAACAAATTATCGTATTTATTACATATGCGTATAGCCTGATATGGTAGAAATATACCATGCAAATAAAAACTATTGAAAGAAAACCTATACACATTATTTTACTATTTTTTAAATAGTATGCAGCCAAACTATATTATGTTAATAGTATAGTTTGCTATATAAAATGAGATTAGGATTGGAGGTTCCTATAAATGAATTATAGCATGATTAATGTTAGCAACTTTTATGTTAATCTAAAAATACGTATTCAAATTTAAATACTACGAGTTTTGCCAACCCTATGAGTTTTAATAATTAGTATATATCATTTTTCCTGATATAATCGGTATTTTATATATAATAGAAACTTTCTGCTAATAGTTTATATTTTTACTAGAGTGTTATGATATTATTTAAAGTCACTAACAATTCACAGGTAGTATGTAAAGTTTTTCAGATTGCTTTATTTATATAAGCTATATTTTTAGTGTGTGAAACCGGTTTAGATATATGGTTTTATATGTAGATTGGATTATCTTACAATATGTTCAGTTTTAAATAATTGTGAATGGTTTTAGTAATATAATTATGTTTATTAAGAAGTTAAAATTGGGGGTTATAGGGACTTTGGTAAAATTTAAAAACTGTGTATGAACTAAAATAAATTGAGATCCACTTGTATAGAGTTTTATTAGCTGTTTGCCGAAAACCTATAAAATGCATTATTGTATAGTTCCAATGAGTTACAGTACAATTACTTTAACATAGGATGAGCATAAATTATCCTGCTAATACTAGGGCGTATACTGGATAACTTTACTTCTTTGTTCTTTACTCCATGTTTCACTATCCATCGGGGAAAGACTAAATAAAAGGAAATATAGTCATAATTTTGGAGAGGGGAAGTGGAAGGTAGAACAATATTAAGTACAACTGGTCTGGATTTGAGCCCTGGCCAGATGAACTTAACGTTTAGTTCACGTGTCCATTATAAACTATAAACGTAACTATTTCAGTTAAATAATCATCCCTAGTTTTGGAGTCATGATATATGTCATGTCCATAGAGTCACCAATAATACTAATCATCATCATCATAATCGTGGAACCCTTACCTTCCCTCCGGGTAGGGTGATTGCGAACAAGCTCTCGCCAAAGCGTTCTGTCCAGGAACATTTTTCCTTCCACCACTCTTCTACATCTCTGCCCATTCTTCTCTACATCATCCTTTATCTGGTACACCCACCTCCTTCTGGGTCGTTCAGTTTGTCTCCTACTACCTACCTTTTCTTTCCATTTGTATAATGGTTGTTGTTGTGTTTTACATTCTTTTCACATTGCTGAAATATTGAGTCTTAATGACCGTAACCTTTCCTCTATTGATTCCTTCACTAACTCCTTTCTCAAATCCTCATTCCTTACTCTAGCTCTCCTTGTCTTCTGCAGAGCTCTTTAAAAATAATAATTTAACATGCCTGCAGCTTTCTCAGCTCTTTCTTACTTACTGTGTCATCAATAATATATTCTGTTAAGCTCCACCTTAAATTGTGCTTCTTAAACTTATGGTTCGCCTCCCTAACTACCAATCCACGAAACGTCGGCGTGTTTATAGAAGGCTCTAAGCTACCGCATCCAGCTTATTTTTTTGGTGGTGTAGTCTCCACCTATTAACTCCAAGGACTATAGTTTGATTCCAAATGGGCAATAGTTTCATTCATTATTCGTGTGTGGGTACTGTTCTAAAACTCGCTTCATAACATTGCCGGAAGAGCTGGGTGTGTGCTTACTATAATGTATTAATTAGAATAAATGAACATATTGACATCGGAATTTTAAGGAGGCACCACCCACATAAATGGTCGCATGATCTAAGGCGTCATTCTTGCAACATACTATACTACATATGATGGAGAGGTTGAGGTTCGAACCTTGGGTGGGTGGACTAAGGGTGGTTTTCAACATGGTTTATTATCAATGTGTAACGCTAAATTGGGTGCGCAGACTGTACGTCAATACAATATAGAATGATTTGACGGTAATGTGTCTCAATTCCCGGATGGTTTACAAGAGAGCTTTATACAGAGTTTTTTTACCCTCTTTCCACGCAGATGTGATCAAAATATTTCCAAACCATAACTACCTCATCCTAAGCCCATACAGTGTAATAAGTTCGGACATTAGTATGTATCTTAAGATGCTGTCGGGAAAACATTTTGTTTGTGGCCTAGGCCACAAAGGAAGTGGCCCGATAATGTGTATCCCCTTCCACACCTAACGGAACCCAAGCCCCTAAATATAAGAGTCTAGGAATGATTGCCTATATTCGTAAATTTTAAAAATGATACCTAAGCACAGGAATTGAACCCGGGATCCTTGGCTTAGTGCGCTGATGCTTTACCACTGAGCTATCCAGGATGATTTTTTAGTAAAGCTGCTTCTTTCTTCCCTTTCGAAGTTTCTTTTGATTCTCCATACACGTAACACTTGTGTCCGAATTCCAACGGATAACGGATTACCTCAGCACTCATCTGTACTTAAATAAAGAATTTTCATTTTATTAGACATAATGTGTAAACGGAGTTTTTTATTCTCTATACATCTATAAATATTTAAGCAAACTATATTCATAAATGATCATAATAATTTAAGTTATGGGTAATTAATCAAATAAATACATTTTAAAATACAAATTTAAATATGTAGTGCAAGATAAATTACGTTTTAACGTTTTAATTTTAAATAATAATCCGTGATCTTCATCTAATTACCCTCCAAACTATCTGAACTTTTACACTTGGTTCGGCACTAGGGATTTAAAATTCTAGATTATTTTTAGTTTAATTTGTGTTAAGAGAAAAGGAAATCATATTTGAAAAACTACACTCAGAACATCCAACAGAGTATCTATCCCCAAATCTTTTCATAGTCATCAAACTAGACAAGATTAAATTTGTGCCTCTGGTCCAAGAGTCTTATCGTTGAAAGTCTTTAATTAAACGTTTACTCTTTTTGTTTACATGCTAAATCTTAACAAATCGTCAATAACAAGTAAAATGTTGTAATCTGGTCTGGCCACTTCACGTTATGTGGGCAAATAGTATCCTGTCTTATTTGTTCGTGTATACAAAAAAACACTAACTCTAGCCTATCTTTACTGATGTTCACTAAATATATACATAATATTAAAATAATAATAGTAACTGATTTATTTCGATTTTTATATTTTAATAATAAAAAAATATGTAATTATAAAAAAATATTAATAAAAGAAGCAGTAATTAATCACCAAAATTAAATGATACATCAATATTTCATTAAAGGGCTAGTCAATAAAATAATTGTATCTATTAATTTGATTGAATTATCAGCTTAAACATGGATGAATGTTGTTGAATGCGAGGATGAGTTTTTATATTACTGTGCAGGTGAGTGCAAGGATGAGGCATGGTTGTGAATTCATGAGATTTGTTCCTTTAGTGTATATTGCTGCTAATACCAATTTCTGCTTACCTCCTCAAATAAACATGTGCACCATAAGTTGATACATCAGGTGAATAAAATGGTTTGGCCACTCAATCATGGGTAAGGTTTAACATAGGTCAGAGCTGAAAACTCTATGACGCGCCTGTTGATTTTCTTTGCATGGGATTTTAACGGTTTTCTATAACTTCTTTTTAATGATTTTTTGATCTCTATAAAAATATAAAATGTGTACTTTAATTAATCTTTAATTAATAATTGTTCTTTTTTACTATAATATAACCATTCATTCTGTCTCTTGTTATTTACTCATCAAAAATATTTTTTGTTGTTGTTTAATATGCGTACCAATTTTAATTCTTCTTATTCATCCGGTAACAATTTTTCAGAAATAACGTAGGACCGTAAAGTTTATAAACATTTTTCTTGTCTATCTAAAAGAAAATATACAATTTATAATAGTAATATATAAATAGAATTTATAATTCAATAATTAAAATATATAATAATGGTTTATAAATGATGACGTGGGCCTCCATTAGATCATTTTTCTTCCAAACACTCTCATGGGCTCAAAACATAATCTAGTCGAATATTATCGACACACTAAGCAATCAGCCTCAAAAATGTATCCTAGACTTTTAACTATTTGTGAATTCCGATAAAGATTCTGAATAAAATTTCCGATCGATGAGATTAAAATTGTTATATATGTGAAAGCTTATTTTGAATGAGTGTTAAATAATTAGCTGTTTTCAAAAGATAGTATCGAACATCGACAGTTTTGTGATAAGTTTGAATTAAGTTTAGAACGATTTATACAAGAGTTAATTAATTCGGTCTAGTTTATCAGATCTTTGGACACCATTAAATCTTAGTAAAGTCGATTAAGGCTGAGACATCCTGGACATATGTGTCACCACCTTCCACTACTACAGAAGTTAACCTTGAAAATCTATAAACTAAATGTTCACAAAATTTTACTCTATTTTAGCTACCAAACTCTACACATATTTTATTTTGTAGTCACTTTACCCAATTTAAAACTTATGGCGTAAAGGAATCACAATAAGGTGTATGCACTTTCTGAATCAACTGATTACATCAACACACGACTTATAAAATATATTGAATTCAACCCACTTCAGTGGCCGAATAGTATAAGGTTTCACTCTTGTGTTAGATTGAAGGGGGTGGTTGGGGCTTGATACACTTCTCTCTGCGGGTATAGTACCTCTAAAATGCTTCCTTCCTTATCCCATTAGAATAATGCGTATATGTGTGTGTAATCTGAAAATGTAGTAATACGAGGTGATAAAAACTTATATCTGTAACATAACATATATAACACCAAGCTCCCCGTCTATCAATTCATCACTGTGGCAGGGTGGACCGATATTTCACTGTTGATATATTTTGCGGCCATATTAGGACCTGGGCCTGGGACCATTAGCTAAGTGGGCGGACACGTTGTTCATGTTTTCACCGTTACTAAATATTCTTACAAAAGACTTCCGATTCTGAGTAGTATTAAATCTGAGTTTATCTTCTAGTGTCACAAAAGCTTCCCTATGAAGTAATGACATTCACTCTTGTTGTGAAAAGTTACATAATACGGTTTGTAGCAAGTAGTGAGGTAGGTAAAGTCAGAAAAAGTAAGAAAAATGTGTTTAGTGGTTTATGGATGCCTCCTAATTAATAATTCTAGATTGAGAATAATGAGGTTCAGGATAAACTCACCCGTATTTTAGTGTTTAAATAATGGTAAATTCTTTGAGAAAAATTATTCTCAGGACCCATCTGGGATTTGAACTCCAAACTTCCTACTGCACCTCTCTCAGCTTGACAAACTAGACTTGAAGCATGCACTTATCTACCAATTTAGGGCTATTGATAATAACTTAATATATTTATTACTACTTTTATTTTTATTCTTTATAAAAGTGAGATGATTCTCATGTACAAAGGCTCAACTAATCTAGAGCCATATAAAATGACTGAAAAAATTATATAATGTTTAAAAATGAATCTGTCACGGATGCGTAGCAATTTACCACAAATTTACTTTTAATAAGTTTCATAAATAGCCCTCGTCACTACTTATCTCCTAGAGACTAAAAAAGATCCCTTAGTAATCTATAAACTAAATGTTCACAAAATTTTACTCTATTTTAGCTACCAAACTCTACACATATTTTATTTTGTAGTCACTTTATCCAATTTAAAACTTATGGCGTAAAGGAATCACAATAAGGTGTATGCACTTTCTGAACCAACTGATTACATCAACACACGACTTATAAAATAAATTGAATTCAACCCACTTCAGTGGCCGAATAGTATAAGGCTTCACTCTTGTGTTAGATTGAAGGGGGTGGTTGGGGCTTGATCCATTCCCCTCTGCGGGTAGAGTACCTCTAAAATGCTTCCTTCCTTTTCCCATTAGAATAATGCGTTTATGTGTGTGTAATCTGAAACTGTAGTAATACGAGGTGATAAAAACTTATATCTGTAACATATATAACACCAATCTCCCCGTCCATCAATTCATCACTGTGGCAGGGTGGACCGATATTTCACTGTTGATATATTTTGCGGCCATATTAGGACCTGAGCCTGGGACCATTAGCTAAGTGGGCGGACACATTGTTCATGTTTTCACCGTTACTAAATATTCTTACAAATGACTTCCGATTCTGAGTAGTATTAAATCTGAGTTTATCTTTTAGTGTCACAAAAGCTTCCCTATGAAGTAATGATATTTATTCACTCTTGTTGTGAAAAGTTACATAATACGGTTTGTAGCAAGTAGTGAGGTAGGTAAAGTCAAAAAAAGTAAGAAAAATGTGTTTAGTGGTTTATGGATGCCTCCTAATTAATAATGCTAGATTGAGAATGATGAGGTTCAGGATAAGCATACCCGCATTTTAGTGGTTAAATAATGGTAAATTCTTTGAGAAAAATTATTCTCAGGACCCATCCGGGATTTGAACTCCAAACTTCCTACTCCACCTCTCTCAGCTTGACAAACTAGACTTGAAGCTTGCACTTATCTACCAATTTAGGGCTATTGATAATAACTTAATATATTTTAGAATAATATATTTATTACTACTTTTATTTTTATTCTTTATAAAAGTGAGATGATTCTCATGTACAAAGGCTCAACTAATCAAGAGCCATATAAAATGACTGAAAAAAGTAGATAATGTTTAAAAATGAATCTGTCACGGATGCGTAGCAATTTACCACAAATTTACTTTTAATAAGTTTCATAAGTAGCCCTCGTGACTACTTATCTCCTAGAGACTAAAAAAGATCCCTTAGGGGGGGGGG
>CABFOW010000076.1:88219-112036 GCA_902141385.1 Timema californicum | reverse complement strand
GGGGGGGGGGGATGTATGTATCATAGAGTAAGTTAAGTATTTCAAAATTGTTTATGAAAAAAGTATTATTTGAAAATAATACCAGTTAAGTCATTTTATTATTTCAATTTTTATTTGTATTTATTATTTCTAATTGGGGGAAATAATTGCATCGGGCTTAAAACAAGAAAAATGTATGTCTAATCCAAGCAAATTCAATATTAAAAATATTTTTTCCCCAGTATGAATGCTCTTTAGTTCTCTAATCGAATGAATGTGCAGTTCCTTAAAGATTAGCCCCGTCGGTTTTTTATATTTTAAGATATATTCATATTTACATTTGGTGTGGGTTGTATTTTTTATTAGTAGTAATGAATGGGAAATTTATAAACATTCTGATTATATTAGAACATAACTTACCAATAAGTAATATTTTCTACTTCTCTTTTAAAAACCTAAATTATTCAATAGTTATTTTGTTTTCATTTGTGATTCTTATATATTAATTTAAACTTTGTTTTACTTTTATTCAACTATGTCTCTAGTTGAATAAAAGATGTAACTTTTCAACGGCTGCTGAAATCACTTTTACTTTTTTATATATTATAAGAAGAAGAACAAGATTCAGCACTCTGTCTCCCAGCAAAACATTCTTCAATGATGTATTCGGAAATGGCGGAATCCAACCCAGCAAACTTAACACGTTGGACAGACACGCAACTGACTGAACTATAGTGTTTAACACTTAGAGAATATTTTACATTATATATATATGTATATATATATATATGTATATATATATATCTGTGTGTGTTTTATACCCCAATAGTGAAATTTACCATTTCATGAATTGGGAAAATTTCTGCTCATTACGTGAACTGACTTCTTTAATTGCTAACTCCATAGATGGGCAAAAACTCGACCGGTTCATGATTTGGGTAGCGATTGTGCTGCCCAGTCCCTTGATCGGATATTTCAGTAACTGGGAGGCTCCAATGGACAAGCGAAGAACAGGTTTTGTCTGTAAGTTAGTTTAAAATTTAATAATTTTAGTGTGTTATGTTAGTTTAAGTTAGGTTAGGTTAATTTAATATAATGGCTTAAAATGAATTCCAATTAAACTTGGAAAAGATAGTACAATAAGTTCACGTCCATAAAATAGGCAAAAGAACTAAAGCATTTTTTGACCAGTTTGTGAAATGGTCGATAGAAGAGGCTAGTTAATTATAGAAATTTACCTAATTCGTTTAATGTGAAGTTTCACTATTGAGGTGTAGCATGTGTAATATATCTATTTTTTATTTTTTATTAGAGCATCTTAATAACCGTTCGGGTTTAGCATACGTATAGACCCTTATGTACTAATTAGGCTAATGTTCTATGGCTGCAGAAGATTGAGGTTAGAATAAGTTTAACCTCATTTTCGTGTAGGAAGAGTTAAAAACAATTTAGAAATTTTTTTCAGTACACCTGGTAGGAGTCCAAACCCCGATCTCTCCATCAATTCTATTGCAAGATTGATGCATTAGATCATTCAATCACCAACGCAAGTTTGGTATACTTACAAATATTCAAATAGTGACGTAATATAGGCCCGATAAATTATTTATTTAGATGAACACAGAACACAAAGAATGCGTTGCAAATAATTAGAATTCCTTTAATTTAATTAATCCTAAATTGTTGATTTTAATGTAAATATTTAACAAAGAATCCACTAGTCTACATTTTATAATTCGATACTCGTACTGCTGGCCAGACAGTCTATGACTCTAGTTGAATATTTTAATTAAATTTCCTTCAAAGGTGAGGGTGAGTTTGGAATATCATCTGGGGTGGTCTTTCCATATGTGAGACATCCCCATAGTTTTAATAACCCCAACTCATCTAATTTCAAGTTTCCCTCACAAAGTGAGGTTGATGCGTACAACCTGACTAAGTAGTAAGACGTGTTGCTTAATAAAATAAGTAAGACGCAGTCAGTGCCAGATTAAGAGGGGCTAGAGCTACGGGGGCAGCAGCCCCGGGCCTCCAATGGTTCAGGGGTCCCAGCCGCAGCTCCTGAACCATTCTAAACGGTCTTGTGCAACTTCAAAAATTGTATTTTATGCCCTTATTAATGTTTTTTTTGTGATAGATTATAAGCTATACAGTGTAATTAATAATCGCCTACAGTCTTGAACAAAAATTTAAATCGTAATATCAAATTTTAGCTGATTGCAAAACTTAAAATACTATGGAGGAAATATCGATCAATAATTGTTTAAGTTTTTACAAATGAGGATATTATTTAATATTTAAAACCAGAAATATCAGAGTTCTATGACGTTATCAAGTGTGCTGGTTTTAGCTGGTTTCCAAAACATTTCTAAATATATTGTGTATGATAATTTTCTTTTTTCAAATGTAGCTACCGCTTTTAAATTATATTTGGCAATTCCTCTAACCAACTGTGAGGTAGAGTGACCTGGTGGTCTAGGAGTAAGATGTCATACTTCTGTGTTGGGGGCTCCGGGGTTCAATCCTCGGTCACGGCACAGAGTTATTTGATTGCTAAACCCTTCCTTCACCTCTTACAAGACGTGTATTAATCACAACTTGTTAATGTGTGGAATGACATGGACTCCACCGTGGTTCGGATCCAACATTAAAGCTGTAGGTCCTCCATTTCATCTCACAAACACCCAACCATCACACATTAGTGTAAGTGCGTATAACCCGAATGGGTAGTGGGACGCGGTGCTTATAATAATAACTGTGAGGCAGAGCGCTCTTTTTCAATATTCACCTTAGTTAAATGTAAATTATGATCAACAAAGCTTGAACGAAGATTTATCGATCTTGATATATCATTAGAACATGATATTACAAGATAGTTGTCATTTGACGATGTTGCGACTCCATTCCCAAATATTAAGGTAAGGAAAAATACATTTTAAATTGACATTTCTACTTGTATCCTATGTTTACTTCTTTATTATATTATTTATTATTATTTAGCCCCGTGTATTACTACCCGTTAGAGTTTTACGCCTACGTACTAACTACATTAATGGATTAGGAATTAAGAAGGTGGAATTTAGAGGAAGTGAACCCCCATTTGCGTAGAGGAAGAGTAAAAAACCATCGAGGGAAGACCACACCCAGTTCGCCCGATCAAGATTTGAACCTCAATTTCGCCTTCCTAGGCAGTCTAAATCAACACGAAACAATCATGTTAACCAACTATGCCACCGAGGCGGGTTTTACTTTCGTACACTTTTGTTTGATTGTAACTATAATATTGATTTAAATTCTGTTTTTTGCTCAGATTTAAAATTTAAAAGATACTTACTCAACATATGATAATCCAATATTTTTTTTTTAATTTACACTTATAACTGCGTGATCTATAAGGCCTTGGGCATCCTACGTGGCATATGTAAATAGGGCCCCAAATTCTTCAATAGCCCTAGGGTCCCCAAATACCTTAATCCGGCACTGAGTTTGACGCTAAAACAGTATAAAAAGGTAGAGTTGTAGAGAACGCAAGTTAATAACGTTATTTTATAGTTTTTAAAGCAAATAAACATTTTTCGACCAAATAAATTAAATATTGCTTAAGTAGAATAGTTTAGTTTAATTTTTCCCACTTAGTAATCTCAAAGTAATCTCAATGTCCCTTAATATTTAATCACAAGTATCGTGGCATTTGAACAATAACTTTTTGAATCATCATAATTCCAGTATGCCCATAGTAAATATTCAAATAATGTTAAGCGTAAATAATGATGCAATATTTTATTTATTTTGTAAAAAATTATTTTTATTAATAAAACTAAAAATTTGGCTCTTAAGTCCAACACCCCACTTAAAGTAATTAACAGATTTGGTGTTAGCTGGTTGGCATGGATTCCTACTATTAATGATTTTAGGGATAAGGAAGGCGTTATTTAAAAGAAGTGTACACACATTTTTTGTAGAGGGAGGGTGGGAAATCATTTTAGAGAACCACCCTCAGTACACCCGACCGAGATTCAAACCTCGAGATACCCGTATCCAGCAGTCTAATATATTGCGAGAGTAGTGCCTTAGACCATACGGCCACCGAAGTGGGTGATCTGGCGTTAGTCACACCAATTTAATAATTAGATCGTATAACAAATATTCTAGTCTTCGTATGCTAAGTACAGCTAGTGTGAATTAATAATACCCTTTTGTGAAAATTGCTGGCATAAATCTTTTTATCAGGCCCGTAGTTAAAAAAATTATTTACAATCTAAGAATGTTCTAGCACAAGTGCCTCTAGCTTCGTATAACACGTGATTTAGGACCGTATTTATATTCTAGTCTCATGGGTCAACCATCTGTGTCCATACCAATAAGAAGCAGTTGAGGTCGAATCGGGAATATACTGACGTCCAAATATTTATTATAAAATATAATATGCTCCTTAAGTATTTACTACAACTTTAAACAGACGTCACGTCAAATAACGGTTTTCTAAAGTCTTCATGTGGAATTGAGACCGGAAAAGTAATTTTAAAATTATTATTTAAAAATAAACAATTTCACTGATTCCAATTTCATTGTTGTCAAACGAACCTAAAAAAATACACCTTGATATGAGTTTTTTTCAAGCACAGTCATGTATCTAATATTCCATTCAATTAGCCGCGATTCAAGATATTAATTACAAAATTATTTTATTAAAAGGCTACTAAAAATTAATAATATAAATACACAATAATAAATCAAAACAAATCTCGCTAGATAGTATTTAACAGTATTTTTTATATGAACTATCAATATTTAACTCTTTGTTTATTTTTAGACATGTGGACCTCACGTTTATGAGCACGTGGACTAAATAAACGTCAATCTTGTAAAGTCAATTTGGCTGGTGCTGGGGATGTCTGGGTTTTAATCCTGACCTTATAAAGGCCTACTGAAGGTGACATTTTCTAAATAAAAAGTGGAAATCTGTCTTATTCTTCTTAAAACCATCCACCCTACCTTCGATCGTTTAGTCTTTAAAAAAATAAGTGTTATTATTCTTTATCTCTACACTATTGAAACACTTTTGATAGTTTAGTCATTAAAAGCACAGAAATAGCCCAGCCTCTCTATACTTTTAAATTTGATAGGTATACTTGATCACTAATATCTCTTCACACTATTAACTCAGCTTTGATAGTTTATTCATTAAAAGCCCAGAAGTGGCAATTTTGTTCTTCTTTATACTATTACCTTATCTTTAATGATTGGTTTAATGAATATAAATTAATAGAAAAGTGATACCTGGAGACGAGAATCTAACCCAGGACATTTGGATAAACTCTACCAGTGAGTTATCCAGGATGAATACCACGTTCAAAGTCATTATTCACTCGTAGTTTAAAGCTTTAACTTTGACAGTTTAGTCATTAAAAGACAAAAAACACTATTACTCCTATTTATACTATTAACTAGCTTTGATATTTTAGTCATTAAAAGACCAGGAACAACACTATTACTCCTATTTATACTCTTAATTAATAATTTGCTTTAATTGTATAGTCATTAAAAGAGAAGAAAAGGCACTATTACTCCTATTTATACTAATAAAATAGCTTTGATAGTTTAGTCATTAAAAGAGCAGAAAAGGCACTATCATTCCTATTTATACTCTTAATTAATAATTAGCTTTGATGGTTTGGTCATTACAAGACTATAAAAGGCACTATCATCCCTATTTATGCTCTTAACTTAGCTTTGATGGTTTAGTCATTAAAATACCAGAAAAGGCACTCTTACTTCTTATTACACTATTAACTTATAGTTGATAGTTTAGCCATTAAAAAAGCAGAAAAGACACTATTACTCCTATTGATACTATTAAACTTAACTTTCATAGTTTTAGTCATTAAAAGTCCAGAAGTAGTACTATCCTGCCCCCAAAATAAATTAGTAATTGATAGTTAGCCATTACTATCCCTAAGTATATTATTGTTCATGTTTTCACCGTTAATAAACATACTCATAGAAAACGTTCGATTATGTACGGTATTGAAAATGAAGTTAAGCACTAATTTTTTTTCCACGATTGGTTTCCCTGTTAAATAATGGCATTCACTTTTGATGTGAAAAGCTACGTAAGACAGGTTGGCGGGTCGGGGTCAGGGAGGGGGGGGGGAAGAGGCGGAACAGGTTAAATGTCTACTTTGTGTGTTGCATGGAAGGAGGGAGGGTAGAAATAGGTAAGAAAAAAGTGTTATATGGTTTAAGGGGTAACCCCTAAAGTGAATTGCGGGAATTTATACTGCTCTTAAAAAATTAATTTATCTCTTTAATTTCATTTTAATATATGATCTAATTTTTTTCCTATTTCTGGCTGTCTGGCCTTCAAGTGGGATTTCTTTCACGCCCCTGCTGTCCCAGACAACTCCCTTGAGCTAAACATCATTATCTGGTGCAACATGCAATATCTCGTGTCCGGCATGCACAGAGATGCAGCCTGTCTCATTACGTATATAGTCCCATTTACCTTCATTAATGTGGCATGCAGTTCCGACGCTGACTTTGAAATCAGCCGTAACCACATTCTCGTTTAAGTTTTAACCCTAATTACTCAAATTATTGCTTTGGAGATTTTAATGTGCACCAGTATTTTTTTCTTTCTTTTTTCATTAAGTTTGTACTAATTTAAAAAATAAACAGAACATAATTTAACAATCGTACTTTTCAAATACGTACATATAAAAAATGCTTGTTAAATTAAAAAAAAAACTGCGTCTTAAAAAGTAATTTGACGGAAAATAAGTTTGTTTCGTACCGCCCGCCACTGACAATAATAGTTAGTAATTGCACCGTTGCAAATATTTTTTTGAATTATTCTATTTTTTACCATTGTTTTTAAGAAAGATAAACTTGTAAAATATCCCATAAACGTACCTAGTTGATTATATATTATTAAAAAAATGTGTTATAATTTCACTATTTAATTACTTAATTTGAGTAGAAATTATTATAGTATGACGCCAACCATCCGAAATAATGAGTGACAAAATTGGTTCAGATTGGCCAAGTAAAAAATTCTGTTTAGTTGGATTAAAGAGGGGGAAAACCTTATTTTAACATTTTTATAGGCCGATAATTATACAAACTAAAGGACTTTAAAAAGAGACAAATAAGAATTATAACTTTTTCGGATGCTATGGGGAAGGTTAAACTTTGACACACACTACATCGTATAGCATCTAATCCGCTTATTTGAGTTTGGGAGTACTTAGCTTGGGTGTATTATGGCGGGGACCTCTCAATAGTCACAGAAAAAATAGGCAATGTCGGAATGACATAAGATCAAAGTACCTGATTTTTATTAGAAACTGCGTCGATGGATATATATTCCAAGGCAGGTGGTTAATGTAAGCTTGTAATCCCGTTTCCAGTTCGGCCTACGGAACGTAATATAATATTTATTGATTGTTTTTAAAATAATAATATTGCAAAATAAAACATTGATTCTTTCTTGTTTTAGCCTAGTGTCATTGTTAAAAGATATTCAAACATATTCTCAGAGAGTAGAGGAAAGAAGGGAGCGTTGATCCCACCTCCTTCATCTTCAAAATCTCATAAGCCATAGCCAGCGTATGCTTTTGCTTATTTCTACATTATTGTGTATGAAAATTGCTATAAACAATAACCGGGAATATTTTTCGAGCTGGTTCTGAGCGATACCATAATGTGCGCCTAACTTATGGCTTGATATCTGGCTTGATGTTGTTGCCTATAGGTGTGTATATATATCACACCAATAGGCAATAACAAACATCAAGCCAGATATTGTATTATAACCCCGTGATTTACTATCAGTTCAGGTTATTCAAACATATACTAACTAACTAATATGTTAACGATTAGTAAGGTTGAGTTTAAAATAATAGTACCCATGTTTGCATGGAGGAAGAGCGGAAAACTATTAAAAATGCACCTCCAACACATCCAACCCAGTTTTTAATCCCGATCTTCCCGTGATGGGCGGTCCAGTATATTTCAAGATTGATGCCTTAAAATTAGACCATTCGATGACCGAAAGGGGCAATATAGATACAATTATTTAACAGTTTGATTGTCTGCTTTTCTCCCGAATTGATTTCTCGCCAAGTAACTTGAAAGTAATTCACAAAATTATATTTCTCTTGCATGGTTATAGTAAAATAGCTTTCACCCCCACTTCCTCCCACGTGTTTAGCGTCTTACAACACGCCTGGTTTATTCTCATAGGGATTTATTTAATGAGGCAGGGAGTAAGGGTAGACTAAAAGAAGATATAATATCATTTATTTATGGAGAGGACGATTGGAAAGATTTTTAGATATAAACATTCTCATTTCATACCAAAGAGATCCTAGCTCTTAGACCTCAATAACTGTCAAAACAGACTTGATGTTTGGTGTGCACGCTCATTAATGCGGTAAGATGTGTTGTTATATAAATACAACTAGCATTTGACCTGTCCTTCACATGGGTGGATCGCATCAAAAATGTAGTCTGATTTAGGTTGAAAGAAATGCTTAAAAAATTCAAACATATTTCTTGGCGGCCAAAATTGATAACATTTTATTATATTATTATTTGTGTTATTTTATAGATATTAGTAAAATACATCAAAAGCTACATCTGCAGATAGCATTACTTGATGTTTCATATTTCAATTATTTGAATAATTTTAGGAACTATCAAATACTCTTTTTCGTATTAAAATAAAGATATACTGTATATGTACTGTACATATTAGAACATCCAATATCTGGCTACCACTTTTTACGTTCTCTCTATATTACAGGTAGAGAAAGTATAGTAATCGTTAAAAAAATTTAACTCGAGATTTTGATGAATCTTGACGTTTCATGACTCCCTGAATCCGAAAAAGTGGTTTTTGAATTTCCGTCTGTCTCTCTGTCCGTCTGTCTGTACTTCCAACTAGAGCCTAAACTATTTTTCCGATTGAGCTAAAACTTGATATCTAGAGTTTTCATAGGGTTTCCCCGAGGGATTTTTGTAATTGGATATCCACCCCTAAAATTAAGGGTAGTTTAATGAAGGGAAAAAAGAGAAAAAGTCAATTTTCTCAAAATCGGCTCTAACGATTTTGATTGACTTTCATTTATAAATATTAATAAATATTTTTAAAAAAATGGCTACTCTCAATATTTCTTAAAAGTATCTTTAAGGGCTCCGGTCTGATGCGTAAATTAACATTTTTTATGATATCTCCGAAGCTATTTGAGATATGAAATTACTTAGCATTACAAATGTGTATATATATCTATAATACAAATATTTTATTCGAAACCTATTTTTATAAAATCAATAACTTTCAATCTATACGCTATTATATATATTTTTAAAATTTTTTGGACATTAAAGTTTAAGTATTGCGACCGTAAAAAAAATCTAACTTGAAATGTTGATGGATGTCGACGTCTCATGGCCCCCGGAACCCTATAAAATAGTATTTGCAATGCCGTCTGTCTGTGTGTCTATTAAAACTTAAAATTAGGAGTAGTATTAAAAGGGGCGAAAAGAGAAAAAATAGGTTTTCTCAAAATCTGATCCAACGATTTTGATTAAAATTGATTCCATATCACTGTATATTATTTTACTCGTGTTCTTATATGGAGTGGTGATGATACAATGTACAGTATTCTGTTCAGAAATCTTACGAGTTTATAGAAAGAGAGAGAAAGTCCGTGCGGTGCACCGTACCTTTTATTTGATATCTCCTCCTCTTACAATCCTGAGTAAATAATGGCAATCACAAACAAATTATGGAAAATAAGAAACTAAACAAAGAGATTAATATTTGAAACAAAATAATAACTAATTCACAAATTTAGTGCACTAGCAAACTAATTCATATACAGCGTGATCTTTTCCCTAAGTATGATTATAAGATAAGATAAACTAAGTATAAACATCTTTACAGGTTCTTTTAATAGAGTTTCGAAGTTCACCATAGAGCATAAATGAAATAATAGGCTTTGTTAAGGAAATATTAAATATTGTTCACCATTATTTCCCTAAGATCATCACGGTTTACAGAGCTAGGTCACGAGAAACTTTATTTTAATTTGTATGTCGCTCCTATATAGACACTAATTTAGCCTTAAGTGTCCAGCTCTTTTATTATTACTATGCTTATGTATATCCCCTAATACATCTTTAGTTTTTGAATCCATTTTGATGTTTTGACTTTTTTCGTCTACCTAATAAAACTTTAAATTTTCTACCACATCAAACATGTTTATTTTCTATCGATTAAAAATATTTTGAGCCTCCCTCCCAATTTCTTGGCCCCCTATTTTTAAATTCCAAACATTCCAACTTTTAAGTTTATGTGGGTTGGTTGTTTAACCAACTTGAAAAAATGTATCCACATTATTCTTTGGATACCACGGGAGAGTTACAGGAATAAATCATTCTTGGCAAATTTGGAGCAGCACTCAGTATCATTTCGAATCTGCACCTTCATATGATTCGGTGACCGAAATAAATGTGAATCTATCGGTTAATCCACTTGGTCCTTGCTGTGGATACTTGGCAGCTATGACATATTTAACTACTTTCCAACAGTAATACGTAAATCTGTATAGCCTATTTATTTCAAGAAGACCGCACTTGCTAAAGCGTTAAGACGCACTGCATACTTCCAGAAATCATGCTTTATTTAGGAAATGGTTGAAAATAATCATAAAACCATTACACTATCTCATTTTTAAGTAAGTTTTAGACATAGTGTCGCAGTTTTGAGATTAAATTAAATGGTTAGACATCTATATCTGACCTACCTCAAACCAGAAACATATATTTAACATGGTCTCCACAGTACATTTTATAACTGAATATTGTTTAAGTGGGTTTGAGAACTAGAACTATTGAGAACTGCTCTTCTCAAGCTTGCCTGTGACGTAGCAGCAAGTCAAGATATGACTACCTATGTAATTTAGTTTTACTATATGGGTTTTAAAGATATAAGCTAACATAAAACCAAATAAATAAATTCTTATATAATTTTATAAATTGTTTTACATTGTCACAAAATGGTTTGTTTGATATAAAGGTGTTTTCGTCAGCGTATATTATTTCAATCATCTAAAATTCAGTCAATTTGCTTTGTTCATGGAAATTGACATTAGTAAACTTCCTGCAAGGATGTACATTTAAAAAATATTCGTGGAAGTATATGTATATCTTGAATGTGAACCAGTAATAAGGTGCTTTTTTAATGCAAGTCAATGCCACCCAGGCCCATTTATTAGAGTGAAGTTTATACTCGTCAGAGGTATAGAGGAAGTCTTATCAGTACGATAAACTTATTACGTGGTGTAACCAAAAAATCTTCAAAGATATCAAAATAAGAAGTCATAATCGATTTCAATAGATATCAATTTATTGATTTTACATACATGATAAATGTCTTAAGGTGGTTGGAATTGGATTAAAATTATCTACACAGTCCAACCAAAAGTTATGAAAGTATATTATCCGAAACAATAAGGGAAGAACTCCAAGAAACAATCAAATGAGCCATTAGGCTAAACTAAACAATATAACCAATACAGTGGGAGAAAGATATACTAATTCCGAGGCTAGTACTGAGTTAAAATATCCAAAATGTTCGCATAAGTTACAGGATAGGTACAGTACATAAAGTACTATAAAGAATCCTTACATAATCACAAATTGTACACTATTGGACCGACAGGCAAACTCAGACCATTTTCTCAAACGATCAAATATATTAAAAAATAGTTTAAACTGAGCTAATGTTACATTTCACAAATATATTTCTTCTTACAAAACTCAAAATATACGGTTGTTAAGGATAAGTAGCCCTTATGGAATCCTTAAACGTTATTCTAGTGTGAACCATATTTTTAAATAGCGCATCTTATAGTTAAATATTGCTTTAAAGCTGAAAACCTGCGTGGCAAGTTCTCGCTTACCGAGACGAGCCGCTCGAGTTAAAATGAAAGTCGTTAGCAAAATAGCGTTTAAATCATGAAGTGGGCTACGTCGTTATTGGAAACTCCACGCTAACGCTCTTTAAATATAGAATCAAGGTAGAAACCAGGGTAATAATATTTGCCAAACATTAATTTTTTTACAATAATAAAACAAATTGAAAAACAAAAATAGTGTGGTTATTATTTTATCAGTATTGGGACGATTTGCCAAAAGTGATACTTACATAACATTATTATTACCATTTGAAAAAGTTAGATTTTTTTCCATTATGTATGTAAATCACAAACTTATACGGGATAGTTGTCCCCGTATCAGTCCTGTATTATAATCAATATGTATTATTATTATTATTATTATTATTATTATTATTAACGCATCTTACTACCCGTTTGGTTTATACGCACTTACGCTAATGTGTAATGGTAGGGTGGTTGTGAGATGAAATGGGGGACCTACAGTTTAACGTGAAATCCAAGCCAAGGTGGAAGCTTGGCATTCCACACTTTCACAAGTTGTGATTAATACACCAATATTAATTAAGTTAAAAAAAACTACAGCTTGTAAACGGGAAACATAACCAATACCTTTAGTTTTGCATTCCAAAGTCAAGGGTCCTGAGTTCCATTCCTGTGTCCAGGTTGCAATTTTTCACTTGAGGTGGAAGGGAAATAGAGATAATGCAAGATTTTTTTATAGTTTTTGTATAGAAAATAGTTTGCGTGCAATAAATTAAATATTACTCAGTAGATGAATTTAGTTTTAATTTCTACGCACAGCAATATCTATTAATCTTCAAAACGTGCCCAAAGGCATCCCTGAATTTGATAGGAGCTATTTCTCATCAAATTTCAATACGCCCCGAAAAGTATTCAAAATTGTGGATCAATTTTAAAGTCGGTGAGGACCTTTATTTGGAGGTCTCTTTTGGTTAAACGGTAAGACCTATCATAAAACGGCTCTGAAATTACATTAGTTTACATCCACATGCAAAGAAAACTCACAGGGGATTTGGGGGTGAAACCCCTAACGATTAAACCGAGTACATTTGTATAGAATCATAATTTTATGAGATCTTGGCATATATTTTAATACGATTTTGTGAGCTTTAGTTGTGAACAGATACTACTTAAGTTTTTAAGGCAGTAATTCTCTAATGCCATAGAAGAGGTAAATATAAGTAAGTCAAAGGTTCATGATCTTTTTCCTTTAATCTTTTAGGGAAAATATTTGTACAGTTTTTATATCTCTATCATTTTAGACTCAATAGTCAATATATACATTTCATATTTGTCTAAATTTATAAATGAAGAATTAAATAGCAAAGTGATAATTATAAGATGTGCAGCCCCTAATAAAATGTCTAAAATTTTAACTGGAAGTCGAAATTTTAATACAAAATGTTGAGCCTTGGGACACGTGTCGATATTTTTTATTGGCCCATTATATACATGAGTACTTTAATTCTTTAAAAATAAAATTATGAAATTTAAAGCCGAGAGTAAAAATCTCTTGTTTGCTAGTGTATAATTATTATTTAGTTTCACATATAGGCTTACTGTATTACGAATTTTGAGTAAATATCTCAATTTTTAAACACTAGAGTGAGAAAGTCCGTGTGGAGCTCATACCATTTATTTTAAATTTAAATCAATTTTGTACCAGATACTATTAGTACAGTAAGTGTTTATACTCGTCAGTGAAACAGGGAAGTGTTATCAGTAGAAAAATAAGAGCCTTGTAGTGCAAATTGCTTATTTTATTTCCTTTTTTTTATATTCTGTACACGTATGCTACGTCATTTACCCGGTCCAACCGTCACTCCCGGGGAAAGAATTGATAGCAATCTACTTTTGAACCCAATAGTGAATGCATGTGTAGACAGTGCTTACAGGTGATAAGGGAGGTCCCCCCTCTCTCACTGATCTAATCAACTAATCAGTGTGTGTGTGTGTGTGTGACGCGGGAATTAAAGTAGAGCACACCTCACCCCCACATAACACGACATATATTTCCAAACGTTTCATCGCAGCTGCCGTTCAATCCTAGCTCAACCGGTAAATCGAAAACTTCCCTTCCTAGGCACGCGATTGTATTATTAGTTGTACACTTGAATGATAGAGGAAAGGGTCTAAGCTTGAAAATATTTTAGGGGAGAAGATTACATTAACGGTTTTTATTATTTATTTGTATGTGAAAACAATTGATTTTTTTTAACCAAATTCAGTTTATATTTTTTACCGCTGTAATAAAATATCAGATAAACCTGCACAGTACACGCCGGTTGTCCTAAAAGAGGTGCAGTATTACATTGACCAATTACAATACGGTCTTAGCTTATAAACTAAACTGAGACGTAGTGGAAACAAGTAACATAAGTTTCAAACCCTTTTTTTATTTATTGACTGTTTCCAGCCTATGTCATGGGTCAGTTTTTTATTCAAGTCATATTTTTTCCACTACCGGCTTACTAGGCCTATCGTAGCTTCAAATGCCTAATCATCTCGTTCAAGATTAGGACAAGCACAACATCCAGTCCCCAGCCGTCAATTTATAAATGTAAAAGAGTAAACCCATATTTTTATCAATGGTAATTTCCAACCGTAATGGGAATCGAACCCATGAACCTTAACTCAGTAGGCAGACCCACTACTGACTGAGCTAAGGTGTAGAGCACCCTTCAGTGTAAACGTAGTAAACCTCTTATGATTTGGGGTATATTACTTTCATTTTCTAAACAGAATATTTATTTCTATACACGATTTACTCACTAATCTGATTCTATAACAACAACAAAAACACTCGGTCATCCAGACATTTATTCATCAGTCGTACAAACTATAAATTTCATTTTCATTCTGGTGTGAACTGGCTTATTCGCTTGATTATTTTATGAACTAGGCAAAAAGTTCCATTAACTCTTGCCCAGTTCACGGAATAGAACTTTTTGTAGTATCTAGTCCAAGCTTATCTGAAACTTGTTTTAAGATATTATATTAAACCAACACAACACAACCCAACCTAACTTAATCTAATCTTCCCTCAAAATTCGTTCTACTTTATTTTGGAGTAAGTCATATATTTATACAACGCATCGTAGAGTGAAATATTATTTTAACACCGAATGTCTGCACAGAATTTTCTCGTATACTGAGGGGTACTACATGAGAAAGAACTAAGACTCAATATAGCAATACATAGTTTGATATTTTGAAATGTTGTCAATACCAAAATGTAGATGGAAGGTATATTGTTCCTGAACAGTTGCAAAAATGTAAGTTTAAAGATTATTGAAAACATCTTTAAAATAGTAATAACTAGCTAATTTTCAACGTTGTACGTTAAAATTTACACATCAGGATTTAAAGTAAAATGTTAGAAACATAAATCTTACATTTCACTTACAAAAAAAGACATATCTAGAATAGGGCCACAAAAGAACATTTAAAATACTTTGAGATTGTTTTATTGTGATTTATGAATCAACACCCTTTATCTTCTGGGATATAGCTATCAAGATCCAACAGCTCTTAAGCCTTTATTTTCTCTCTTTCACATTTAACACTGTTTAAAACATAAGGAAGAGAATAGCAAAAATAATAGTTTTCGTCTCAAAGCCTAAAACCGGTCAAAGATGTCTTAAAATTGAGAATTTACTAAAAACTTGTAAAATTTGTGAAAGTAGATATTATACATTGTTACAGAAACATTAAGATTATTATTATTATTATTATTATTATTATTATTATTATTATTATTATTAGCACCGCGTCTTGCTACACGTTCGGGTTATACGCACTTACGCTAATGTGTAATGGTAGGGTGATTGTGAGATGGAATGGAGGACCCACAGTTTAACGTGGAATCCGAACCACGGTGGAGGCCTAGCATTCCCCACATTCACAAGATGTCTTGTCAGAGGTGAAGGAAGGGTTTGGTAATCAGATAAATCTATGCCGGGACCGAGGATTGAACCCCGGCCGCCAGCATAGAAGTCTGACACCTTACCCCTAGACCGCCAGGTCACCAAAAACATTAAGAAAAGAGAAACATCTGTGTACATCGAAGATCATAACAATCGAGTTCAAATTTACTTGTAGTTCAAAAACTATTGGTTTTATAAAAATATATTTCAATTAAAGGATCTTTATTTCTAATAGTAGGCACTACTAAAAATGTCCAATGATAAGTTATTTAGTATCCGGAATATATGCGAATATATGATCAAAATTGGAGTTTTCTTCTTATGTAAGGTACACTCGAAACAATATTTTATTAAAAAATGAGAGTGTAAATTGTTTTAAATTGGTTTTACAGCGTTAAACAATGCTTGAATACAAAACTTAATCAAAATCGTTTAAAGTGGATTTTAAGAAAATATTTTTAAAAACTTTTTGGCCTACATCTAATTCTAAATACTCCTCGGCGGTACCTTGCTAAAACAAAATATGTCAATTTTTATCCCCATTTGTAGAATGGTTTCAGCTCTTTGCCGAGATACAGACAGACGGCATCACGAAAACCACTTTTAGGTTTCAGTGGGACATGAAACGTCGGCATTTATCAAAATGTCTAGTTAGATTTTTTGACGAACACAATACTTCTTTCTCCGAGGCGTCGAGAGAAAATAAATAATAGCTGAGTGATGAAGGAACCTAATTTAGAATATTATTATTTCTTAAATGATTGTGAAGAGAAATGTGATTTTCACAGCTGTTAATAACTTTTGAAAAAAAAAGGACGCGTGTATGTTTTCTCAACACTAAATTAAATAATCACCACATAGCAATCTCATCCTCTCACCACGCAATTTTAACTTATAAGTACTTAATGACAAGTGCTCACTTTATTTACGAGTCCTTATAGAACCGGTTTTATATTCTACCCAAAAGTCACTATAAAGATACATTTAGAAAAAGGGCTGGCTTAATAATAATGAGTCCAACAAGTGTGCTTGGCTCTAACCATGGAAGTTGGGGTTCGTTTAGGGTGATAAATAAAATCTAGGATTTAATAAAAAAAACTGAATACGCGGTAAACCATTAATTGGTACTTATCTAGCCTTTATAAATTTAGTAGCCATACCTTGATCTATTTTGATGCCAAACCGTGATTATTTAAACTTTTACTTTTACAGATGTCAAATTTGAAAGTTGTATTTATTGAAATGTTGCTAAGACTTGCTTTTTATAATATGAAGATATAGTCGTTCAAGAACACTTTATCTAGACAACAAATGGGTTGAATCTTCAAACGGACGGGCATCTTAGTTTTTGATAGATTATGAACAAATTTATAAAGTTACAAGGCAAAGTCTAATGATTCTATGGCTTCATATTTTGTGGTCATCAATCTTTAAGCTTCCTAACAGCTAACAGTGTAAGTGGTTTGTTGTAAAAGGTAAAAATAATATATAAAGCCATATGAGTTAAGCAGCAAGGTTTACAATAACTCAGTGTTTGGCTTGTGTTGGATTTCAACTTTGGGCTTTTAGGAAATGAATCGTTTGGTTACCACTTAGTGCCACATTAAACAATAATTATATTTGTGTTTTTCCTTAATATGTGATTTGATATGTTTTAGTATGGACTTTGTTTTATTAGTTTGATATCTTATTGAAAACCCTTTTGGTAGCATCCCACATTTATAAACGTTATAACTTATCTTTAATGTTTTTTATCTTATTTAATTAGATTGACCAAATACCATATTATCCTTAGTAAATTAGAAATTTAATGTAAATATAGAATCTACCTTTTATAAAAATGTATTTCAGATTTTATCTCTTTTGTAAAATATATTTTTCTTGATAAATAATTTTTAATATTGAAAATTCACCAAACTGTCTTGGTTAAAAGTAATTTATAGCTATAGATTTGAAGATAGTAAGAAAAACATGAATTATAAAAAACTTTTAAGCAAAACTATCCTTAGTAGGGCCTATACACCAGTGGTTTTCGAAAAGCAACCTTACCGACACGGGTAAATCAAACCAAACGTGGTTGGTGTCTTAGTCCGAAAGTATACCGAAACAATCGATTGAGGCAGTTTCCTAACAATCTTCTGTTTGTATTATTTTTCTATAATGTGCTTTGTCATTCAAGCAAAATATGTCTAAGGATTTATTAATGTTTACTCTCCTTAGTTATTCTCTTTGGACTAAATCATTAAACTCATTGTTAGCCACTGATGCCGTCCAACCTTATATATATTTATTCAATTAATTTTAAATATCTATATTCTCCTTCATTCTTACCCGCTTTTAACCCTAAGGACTTCTCCAGTCTGTTTGTCTTGTCAAAGGATGCTGTAGAACATAGCCGAGACACGATGTTAACAAGGTATCTTCGCAGATAGTACACTATCCTTCCAATCACTCCCCTCGCTTGTAAACCTGCCCTTAACTACACAATTAACCAACAAGCTGACAGCCGGTTTACAACCAGGATTACTTTTCAATTGATTGTTCCAGCTCGCGGACGAGAGAATTAATTACTTACATCTTCACCGCACACTCATCCCTTGACCTTATTTTTATGGCACGCCGGAAAAGTTATTGTTGTCGATACAGATAACATGTTATTTTATCTATTAAGGGAAATGTAAACTAATACTATCTTAGTTTTATCCCAGACAGAGTTGCTTGTACTTTGGATGGCTTTATTTTGAACTTGTTAGAATAGAAGAAAAGGCATAACTCTATACAATTGTAGCTAACTGGTGGATCGTTACAGCGATGGCAGCAGTTTAATACACTAAAATGAATTCTAAACTTTTTATTGAGACAATATCTATATACTACTCCCTCACTAGCCTTTCCATTATAAATTTTACTCTTCAAAGGGTTATTAACTTTACATATGTATTTAGCTTTCAATGTTTGATTTGAATCAAAATTTAAATTTCTTCCCCTTCACGCAACGGTGAGATCTTTAAAACGGCGCCTCTCCTAGATCTAAATCTATATGTTGCCCCAAACAACTGAAGCAAGAATTAAGCCATAATTATTTTTAACCAAAGAGAAATATTTTATTTACCTATACACAAATCATGGTTTCCGTAGTGATGTAAATAAAGAATGGTAGTAAAGTACTGCTCACACAGAAAGGCGGGATGGGAATTCGCTAGTAAAATTGGGTTTTAGTTTTAGGCAACTAATTTTTCCCGCCTCCTGGACGACCAAATTGAATGTTCGTGTTTCATCTTGCTCGCTCTATTGTTTAAAAATAGAGATATTTACTCAAAACTCGTAATATATTCTGTGAAACAAAATAATATAGGCCTACACTACCAAACCCAATCATAAATTGAACTATATTTCTGTAAAAGAAAATTGAGTCCTGGTTTAAGATTTTATAATTCTATTATTAGAGAATTGATGTCCTCATTTGTATGTTTGGACAGAAAAAAAATCAATATTGTGTCCAGAAGAGTCAAAACTTCGTATTAAAATTTCAACTTTCGGGTAAAATGTTCGACGTTTTATTAGGTGTAGCATATCTTCATGCCATCGCATTGCTATTAAATTTCTCATTTATACATTTTGACCAATAAAAAAGGTAAATATTGATTATTGAATCTAAAATGGAGATATATCATTGTTGTACAAACATTTCTCCTATGAGGTTTAAGTAAAAACAACATAAACTTTTAGAGACTTATTTATATTTAATTAATCTATGTCATTGGAGAACTATTTTCCTTAAAACTTAGGTAGTATATCTTTACAACTACTTACCAAATTGTATTAATATAGTTGCCAATATTTTAGAAACTGTTAGTTTTATAAAAATATATTTCATATAAAAGTTTTTTATTTTAATATTACTACAATTTTGCAATTATCAGTTATTTAGTATCTCAAATAGATGAGGAAATACGGAAGTGTCTGCTTCTGTAAATTACCCTAAAAGTCATTTTTATGGAAAAATGAAAAAAGCCAGTCTATTTATATCTTAATCAACGCCCAAATACGAATTGTAATCAAAATCGTTGAGTCGAATTTGAGAAAATAGCTTTTTCTCTTTTTGCGCTTTAGTAAACTATTCTTAATTTAAGTTTAAAAAAACACACAGACAGACGTCATTGCAAATACCACTTTTTAGGGTTGGGGGTCATGAGACGTCGAAATTCATCAAAATTTAAGGTTATATTTTTTACGGTCTCAATACTTTACCTTTAGTGTTAGAAAAGTTAGAAAATATATATATTTGCGTATAGCTTGAAAGTTATTGGTTTTATAAAAATATGCTTCAATTAAATATTTATATTAAAAATAGACACACATATTTGTAATGAAAAGTAATTTCATATCTCAAATAGTTTAGGATATATTAAAATAAATTACGCATCAGACCGGAGCACTTAAAGTAATTTTGCTGAAATATTGAGAGTATCAATGTTGTTTAGAATATTTATACATGTTTAAAAATGAAATTTAATAAAAATAGTTATAGCCGATTTTGAGAAAATTGACTTTTTCTATTTTTGCCCCCCAGTAAACTATCCTTAATTTTATGATTGTATACACAATTCCAAAAACTCCTCGGGGCAATCCTACGAAAATCCTAGATACCAAGTTTTAGCCCAATCGGTGAAATAGTTTAGGCTCTAGTTGGAGGTATACCCAGACAGGCAGAAATTCAAAAAACACTTTTTCTGATTCGGGGGTTCATGAAACATCGAGATTCATCAAAATCTCAAGTTCGGCTTTTTTGACGATCCCAATACTTTCTCTACCTGTAAGATAGAAAGAAATTTTAAAAAAATGAGAAAGTGAACAATTATGTGATTGTGTGTGTGAGTGAGTGTAAGACTTAGATCTTTAATTGAAAGGATATTCCCTACATGGTAGCCATTTCATATAAAAGAATCATGTTTAACAATATATAGATCTATTTAATAAAACAGATATAACAAAAATTAAGAATTTACATTAATATTGAAAGTAATACATTGGAAGTTTGATTCAAACAATTAAGCTTGAGAATAGTGAAGTATTTTCAGTGGATACAAGGGCAGTGCAGTCGCCAGGCCACAGGTAGAAGTATTTCTAAAAAGGGAGAACAATTATATAATTAATAACAAAGATATTGAACAAGATATGCATGTAACATTTGAACAATTTTGCTTGATTGGGCTTTCATAATAATATCCATTAAACATTTAGGATAATCAGGAAGATCTGTTTTTAACAGCAGTAGAGGGCTATGAAACAGGTGTCAACAATAGGGTACTATGGCCGGTCATATTTCCCTTTGATATTGCCAGAGCCTTCAATAGTACATAAAGTTCTAATAGCAAGTATATCGAGAGCAACTCAAACAATGGGAGTCAATTAAAAGGCAAAGAAAAAGGGTATTATTTGCGTGAACCCCACTATGACTCTAGAGCAGTTCCCTGGGTTGCGCACCCAAACTAATACAGTACGTGAAGCGTAACTACTTGATCAACCTAAAATATTGATATCAATTAACTGAACTGTAATAAGAAAAAGTAAACAGACAACCAGGTGGTAGCCATCCATAAATTGAACTAATGCTCACGACGTACAAGGCATCATGATAGAACTTTGACTCAAAAAGATTAATGGAACTTTTGGAACTTTTTTATAAGTCAAAAACTAAGACATTGTAATTTTCTAAGCCAAAGGCTCATAATGTAAAGACATTATTATAAGGACACTTAAAAAGTGGCCAGGACTTGACTTACTAAGTCACTAGAACCGGGTTTGTCCTTCAGACTACAGGACACAATATTTAAGGATTCAACTGAAAGATCCCACATCTTAAAATTAACCAAACTTTAAATGGATTAACTATCCATTTGACATCATTTTAAAACAAAATAAGCTTCTTCAGAAAAATTTTTAAATTTAAATCTAGAACTACATTGTCTGGCTTTTTAAACAAAAATCTAGACCTCAAGTCTTAAGGACTTGACGGCAGCAGGATACTTAAATACCCTAGGCATGACGTCCTAGCCAGCGAGATGGTGGATCTGACGACCCAAACCCCATGGTTGTCACTAAGGTGGTGGATCTGACTACCCAAGCTCCATGGATGTCACTCTTCTTCATTACAGATGGTGCAGAGTTTCCTCCTTCGAATCTCGGTGCTGTAGAACGGGTCTGTACCTTGAAACTGTGAGCAGATCCTTATATAGTCTAAACCTGATATGAAAGTAATAAAGTAGAGAGAGTGATAAATTCAGAAATGTAGACAAGGAGAAGGACGGATGAAGGCAGGGAGAAAAGAGAAAGAGAAATTAACAAAAGAAAACCACTTTCGGGGAAAAAGGGAGGGGGGCAAGTTTCCTTGGCTCGGCGTTAGAGTTCCATGAGCAGTAGGTCACTGCGTCAACGACCGTATACATTTCTTCTCTTCAATAGATCTAGTGATAATAGTACGTGAGAACTTGTGGCAGCCATTATTGAACAATTGTGTGTTTCAAATTAGTGGCCCCATGAATCGAATAACATCTTGAACGAGTGAGTGGATATCAAGGCATCTTCTATTTAAATATATCTGGTGTGATTATATTATTTAGGATCAGTTAATAGTTTTATGATAATTTGTGATATAGATGTATTTTACTATATTATTCTGTAGAAAGCATGATAAGCGTATATAATTTTATCCGACATCACCCAACGGGAAAGGGTATGCGTTACGGTATTTTATTCATAAATACGATACTATTAATCCTCTTCTTTGATATCTAGTATAGTATTTATAAAAGGATGATATTTTTGACCAAACACGTGTTTGAATTTAGGGAGATACGTAATTTTATTAGACTGCATCTAGTCAGAGAACATAAACTTCAAGTTAGATTCAATTAACATAGTTTATTTCTTGCATAGATTATAAAAATATTGATTTTTAATTGTAGCTGTCCAATCTGTCTGATTGACATGCTACATAGTAATACAAAGTGGGTGACCAAGTGTGAAAGAGGAGTATGATGAAAGTGAGTTTGAAAGAGCGAGCGTAGAGGAGTAAATGTTAAAAATTATGTCAAAGAGAGCTAGAATGTGTTAGAAAGAGAAAGAGTATAAAATAGAGTATGTGAAAGAATGTGTGAGAGATAGAAAGTAAGTGTATGAAATAGAGAGAGAGAGTGTGTGTGTGTGTGTGTGTGTGTGTGTGAGAGAGAGAGAGAAGATATATGGGGGTTACTAAACATTACTTTGAAATATTACCAAAATGCACTCAAAATTAAGTGGTAGCTGGGAAAATTAACTAATTTATTATTATTATTGTGACACTCTTTTAAAAAAAATTAACACCAAAAGCCATACATAAACAATTTAAATGACTATCTAAATATTTTTCAAGATCATTTTATCAATTTTGTAAATCATAATACACCAAAACCTATTCAAACAAAATTGTATTTTTTTTAAACTTATAATTCATTGGCGAAACAAAAAACAAGAAAATATTTTCTAGAAATTGAGTTAAACTTTTAATTTTCTAATCATAGACAATATTGTTGATTTAAAAAATGGGAATTAACTAACGATAACAACATTCCAATAACAATAAATACTTCCCCAGTTTACAAAATTGATTCTTCAATTAAAGTATGTGAGTAAAGATTTGCTAGAACCAGCTATTATAACGGCCATTCTGTGATTAGAAGTAAATATTAAAAAATAAAAAATAAGGATAAAAGTATTGTAATGAATATTTTACAGTAACTAATATAAAAATAATAAATCTTTAACCGGGAACATATAATATATCCTCTGGTTCAATTCAAACAATGTAAGAGAAATCTGTGTATTCTCTTTACCTATATACTTGTGTTTTAGTTGGGCGCCACCCCTATTATCTGGGGGGGGGG
>CABFOW010000076.1:36276-66386 GCA_902141385.1 Timema californicum | reverse complement strand
TTATTATTATTAGCACCGCGTCTTACTACCCGTTCGGGTTATACACACTTACGCTAATGTGTAATGGTAGGGTGATTGTGAGATGAAATGGAGGACCTACAGTTTAACGTGGAATCCGAACCACGGTGGAGGCCTGGCATTCCCCACATTCACAAGATGTCTTGTCAGAGGTGAAGGAAGGGTTTGGTAATCAGATAAATCTATGCCGGGACCGGGGATTGAACCCCGGCCGCCAGCATAGAAGTCCAACACCTTACCCCTAGACCACCAGGTCACCAGTTATACTATTGAATGCCCAGGCAGTACTAATAAGGAATAGACGAGCCATAGTATCTTAACAGCCTAGATCCCTGGTAGCTTGCCAGTTACTAATCGTAAACTGATAGTTCCTCTTCTATGAGCTTAATCTTTGTGTTCCGTTACTCACTATGGAGTTATCTCATGCTAGCTAGAGCATTTAACTACCAATCACATCTTGTGAATGTGGGGAATGCCAGGCCTCCACAGTGGTTCGGATTCCACGTTAAACTGTAGGTCCTCCATTTCATCTCATAATCACCCTACCATTACACATTAGCGTAAGTGCGTATAACCCGAACGGGTAGTAAGACGAGGTGCTAGTAATAATAATAATAATAATAACTACCAATCTTGTAACTCCTTAAACTAGGACTTTCTATAATTAGGTATTATCAACTATTATTATTGCATAGGCTTTGTAGATAAAAGTCTAACAGCCATCAGGCGGGAGTATCGTTATTTATCTAATCTTTTGATTCCATTATTAAATGGTTATAATTTAAATTGCCAGTTTTATGAGGCGGACGCACCTTCATTGAATGATGTGAGTTTGTTATAGTTTGAAAAGTTACATATTTTCTTATATTCACATTCAACTTTCTTGTCATGGTTGAAGGTTAAACATTGGTGCTAATCACCTGATGGTCCCAGTTCGAGCAAATTTAATTTAATTTAATTAACTGATTCTATTCCCTTCTATAAACAATGGAAAGTTTTGTATGTGTTCTCTTCTAACCTATTGTACTACCTTTGACTTACTTTAAATCTAAATAAACTGGGTTTTTTTAATCTTTATATTTATCTTATGCTTGATCCTTTCCATCTTTCTTTAATTATATCTGTAAAAAGTATTCGTCACTTATTCTATTTAATAGGAGAAGCGGCGATACAACCTGCCCCACAAGAAAAAGTCCGAAGCTGTTGAGTCTGGTGAACGTAGTGGACAGAGTATCAAATTTCTTGTTTGCATAGAAGTGAATCTAGTGTTTGCAAGGTAGACCAAGTACAGGAGGGTGACATTCAAACATCCCATTACAAATTTTGGAGTATTGGCAGTTCAGTTAAAGAAATGATGATTTTACAGATAAATATAACAGTAAAGTCAGTTTTCCGTAAAAATAAATCTGGAACCAATTTAAATGCTAGAAACAGGGAGTGGACAACGAGCTTTAGCATTCAAACTAAAAATGAGCCTGTTCAGATTTGTAAGGAAAGTGATTCACGAGTAACCTTAGGGTGGGCAGAGCATTATTATTATTATTATTATTATTATTATTAAATATAGTTTTCTTACAAAATTCTCTCAAATAGCACTAATAAAGTTTAATGTATCTTTTTCATCATAATGTAAGTGTGAATGTAATATTAAAATTATTTCCAAAAACTACCAAATACCTGTCTTTTGTTTCCAAAACATTCTAAAGAATTATTCTATTTCCAGAACAAGATAAGTCTATTCTTAATGCTAAAAATTAAATAATAAATATATAAATACAAAATTAAAATTAATGGCACAATCTCAGAATAGAAAGTCTTTTAATTATCTCAAATCAGGTTTTTAACTTAAATACAAACAAAACTACATCAGCTCTCTTTTAAATAAACAGTGAATGGAATTAGCAGGTTTTGGAAACAAACTTATCTTGTGTCAACTTATATCCAGAGAGTTGATTTATTAATAATCTTCTGCCTCTATACGAGGTCATATACAATGTCACACCATCTGCATATGCAGGGACAACTAACCCTTCAGTAAAATATGGCAATATAAAACCATAATTTGACACGGTCTGCCTGCACATAAATGTAAGAATGGTACTATATAATTAGTGAACACTGGGACGTATAGTGGGAATTTGGAACTTCGCGTAACACAGGAATTGGCGCATTTAATCCATCCCCAACTCGTAAGAAATATTGTGACTTTAGTTAAAATGTGTGAACATATAATATATAATTACTTTGTTCCGAACCCGGATTTGGACAGCATTGAACGCATGTAGGCGTGTTCAATAGAGTTATATGAATTTTTCTGATCTAGGGAAAGTGCTGCAAGGGAAATATTTCTAGTATTGGCCTGAGAATAACATTTCAAATAAGATGAGAATTTTATGCTTAGTCCGTTGAGAGATGCAAAACATCTTATAAATATGAATCACAGCGGTGAGGACTGCTTGCATCCTAAAAGCTAAATGTTATGGTCAACATTAATTAAATAAAATTGTCTCCAATTTTATATTAAAGTCCTATTCCCATATTTAATAAGAAAAATAAAACCCTATTTAGTCAATGACAACGGTAATTTACCAGATTCCAAAGCAACAAGAACCATATTTAAAAACATTATCCTAATTTCATTCCATAAACATTGATAGAACTCGCGTGGTAGGCCATAAAATCAGGAAGATCTATTTTTATTGAATGCACGAACTGCCTCCGTCAACTCCACTAAGGAAATGTCAGAGTCACACACATCCTTTTGATCTTAAGAAAAGGAGGTAAGTAAGACTTAAAAAGGTTCTGGCACATCGACACTTGTTACTAAGTGCGCAGAAAAATGCTTATTGAAATGTTCACAAGCATAATCACCCATTTTTCTGGGATCTGACGTTATTCCGTTTGTATTCGAAAAAGATAAAGAAAGTCGAACAGGATGCTGATTGAGAGGAGTAAGAAACTTGGGTGACTGTGTATTCTTAAATTGTAAACGCTTAACAGATTGAATGTAAATGGACCATATAATTCTTTAACATCCGCTTCATAAAGGAGAAGAAAGTCCTTTTCATCTGACGTTAAAATACCATTGATTTATTAGTTGAAGGATAACTTCTAATTCACATATTTCAACGTAAGCCATTTTGAACTTGTCCATAGATAATCGAATAGAAACTTCACGTACTTATGACTTAAACTTGTCCCACCAAAACAATTGGATTTTACTTTATTACATTATGTTCTTAAAAAAACTAACAATATTAATGATAATTAATTTTTAATGTACATTTTCTAACAAATGTGTGTTGAACCTTCAATACCCCTGTCTACGTTTTTTTTGTATAACCCGAATGGGTAGTAAGACGCGGTGCTAATAATAATAATAATAATAATAATAATAATAATAATAATAATAATAAATTATACTGTGCGCAAACTGTGGGAGTGCTACTAGTCCATAGTAGGGGCTCGCGGGGTATAGTGTATTGTCTCCGGCCCCCTTAAGGTGCCATTTGTATTAGTATTAGGGAGTAGCGATATGTATCTAATCTTTTAATTCCATTATTAAATGGGTCTAATTTAAATTGCCAGTTTTATGAGGTGGACGCACCTTCATTGAATGATGTGAGTTTGTTATAGTTTGAAGAGTTACATATTTTCTTATATTCACATTCAACTTTCTTGTCATGGTTAAAGGTTAAACATAGGTGCTATTCACTTGATGCTCCCAGTTCGAGCAACCTTAATTTAATTCAATACCCCTGTCTACGTTGGTTTTTTGCATAAACTTGCAGCCTACAAATAAACCCCCAGTGGTCATAAAAAATTGAACTATTTTTGGTTGTACAGTATAATAAATAAAACTAGGATTTATATTAATGCAGTCTAACAGTGAACGAGGTAAATTTTTATGAATACCCTATATGTGGAATCTCTTTCACCAGTATGAGCGTTTTTCCATACATCAGACAATTTATTAAGTGAAACTAGGTTCTGAAGGGTATCGCTAAGCACTAGCATAGTCTCAGTACAACCAATCAGGTCTTCTGGTAGAAGCGTTACGTTTCATTCACCGACCAGAACCACATGCACTAAGACGCCCAAGTGCTCTAAGTAGAGACTCTTTATCCAATAATGTTGAAATATTTTATCTCGGTCTCTAAAAAAATAAAATATTACGGAGGACAAATGTTTTCTTAGAAAATTCATTTCTTCTTTGAAGTTTATGAAATTAAATCTTTTGGTTTTATTTTTATAGCGTATTTTTACATTTATTTAAAGTTAATCCAAACACTTATGCGTAGTTGATATACTTTATTTTATTTTGAGTGCAAAATTATTTCCCGAAACAATCCGTTGGCGCTGAAATGGATTTAACTCTGAGAAGTTCATTAGTATTATTACTACTACATTTTAAAATTTTATTTTTGCTACTCATTTAAATTCCCCTTCAGGTTAAGCACGTTTAATTACTTTGTTGGTCCAGTAATTGGAAAGGCATAATTGAGAAGAAATGTAACCCCACCCATAATAAGGGATTAGTAAGCCTTTTATAGAAAAACATTTTCAATATATCTACCGGTATTCAAACCCTGACCTCTACATCACAAGCAAACCAGACGTTTAGTATACATGCCCAACAATGTATGTAATACAACTAATAAGAAATTTTCAATAAAATAAATAATTTGTGAGCTTTTTGATCAAAACCTCTTATCCAAAAGTCGGCTATATTAAATGTTATAGGTCATCACTTTATTTCTATAGGTTTTACTTCATTATTTATCACATAAGGCAACCAGACTCAAATCTTTCTAATTTATCACTTGGTTGATGATTAATAATTACTCTAGAAACAAGGGCTATAAGAGAATGAATCATATTTCCGTTGACGAGGAAATAGGGGTTCAAATCCTGGTTGAGTGTATTGGGGGTGGTCTCCTTAAATGCTTCTCCAATCTCCATCAATTTAAATTGGGGTACATTTCCTTAAATTCCACCTTTCTCATCCCTAACACATTAGAATAATAATTAATATACATGCATCTAGCCTAAACGAATATTGAGATGCAGCTTAAGGATTTTTGCCTATCTGTGACAGTTCAACATAAGATTTCCCATGTTAATGAGTTTTCGTTTCATACAGTAAGTTTTAAGGATATAACGTTGAAACAAAAACCATTATTTCTTAAATAATTCTAAAAATAGTCCTACATTGTCATAAAAGTATTATTTTTATCTCGAAGTAGATTTTTTTGTAAACGTATTTTTTATAAATCATACACAACTTAGGCTATTTGGCTTAGTCACAAAAATGAACTGGGGGAGTGATGCTGCCAAGATGTAAATACAAAATTATATGTCTATTTAGGATAGAAAACCAGAAAAGGGTAATTTTAGTAGAATGTCAATGTTTTTGAGACTAAAAAAAATGAGGGAGTGTGAAAATCCAACAGAAGAAGAGGGGGGTGTTATCAGTAGATAAACAAGATGCCTCGCAGGTTGATCTGATTATTTTCTTCCCTCTCTTTTTATCTCGTGTATTGGTGTCTAAATGTGATATGCCTTAGACTGCTTAGGCGCATCAGGTTAAGATACAACCAGTTTAGCAAAATAGCTTCGAAATCTCCAACTAGGCAACGTTGTTAAAAAAACGCGAGTAAGTGTAATAAAATAGTAAAGCCACAGCGATAAATCACATGTAACCATTCTCACTGTAACTGAATGGTATTCGAAATACAACCTCTTCATCAACAGTGACACAGTGTAGTGCAATTTCTATTAATAGTTAAAGAGAGAAACTCAATTATCCCTGTGACACCCTCTAGAACCCTTTACCTTCTGACCAGTAGGCAGATGCTCCATCGGCTGAGATGAGGTTCAACGTAAACTGTGGTAACATTTATAAAAGTATTCTTTCCAACCGGTTTTCACTTGTTTTTAGTAGAGTTTGTTATGAACCAATTAAATCTATTTCTAACACAGATTTATCAATGTCCCCAAGAGCGTGCAAATATAGTTGGATAGCCATATAAAGAACTTTTCCTGTTTGTTTTTAAATTCCATATATTTTAACAGAAAATTTTTTAACCATCCAAATGTATCAGCACATGACTTACAAACTAACTTGATTATAGAACAAAAAAAAGCCAAGTCCCTAAGGACGTTAATTCACAGCTATTGAAGGAAACGCTCTAAACAAACCAAATATAAATATTTCGGTCACGCCGTGACCCTTAGTTCAGTCATTTCAAAATGTGATTAGAATCAATTTCATTCATTTATTTAGTTGTCAATACATGTGTTTTGTAAAGTCCTATTTTCATAGGAAGCGCCTTATCTGATCGCTAGAAAAGCTACTTGATTCATTTTTACCCACTCATTCGTCAAGTAATGTGATCTGCAGCTGTCACATTTGATATATATTATCACTCGATGTACAGGAATTGCGAAATAACTCATCCGAGCTTGGTAATAAGTACCCTTACACGAACTACGGAGTAAAAATTAAATTTATAGTGAATTTGTTCAAAATGGAAATAAGGTTATGTTAGGTTAGGTTAGGCTAGCTTAGGGTTTAGGAGTTGAATGGGATAACAGATTGTTCCAAAATTCATGTGCACCGTCTGATAGGTATACTTGATTCTGCAATTTGATTGTGCCCTAATTGAATGCCTGATGGCAGATATACTTTATTACGCTATTCGAGTACGCCTTAATCAATAATTATAAGATGAAACTAATAATAAAATATTGTTGTCTATGTTAGCCATAAATAAAATACGTGATTGTATTTTCTAAAATACTCTCACTATGAAAATTAAACTTTAGAGGTCACTTTAGACTTTTAGTGTCCATTTTGACAGCCATAAAATAAATATCGTTTTGCATTTGGTCCCCGAAGCTATTTTAAATTTATGTTTTGTATTTTCTAGATGTTAAAAGTTGTGTTGGTCCACCATGACTTACTACCCATTCAGGCTATGCCATATCCACACTAATATGATAGGAAGAAGTAAGGTGGAATTTAGATCAAATGTTCCCTCATGTGAATCGAGGGAAAGAAGAATACCCCTTAGAAAAATAAAATGTCAGATATCGGCAAATCACATTAGATGAGACGGATCCCTTTCCACCCATGCCCACTGGTACGAAACTTAAAAAGAGTTATTTTTAAGGTGATCTGGCTATAAGTCGTTTAAGAATGTATCCTTTACGTAAACAAACATCTTCAATTTATTGTTTTTTTAATTTAGAAATTCCGGACATTCTTTGTCTTGTGACCAAAACAACGCGGTCCCATGACGATATTGATTGTTCACCTGTGTGAAGAATCCGAAATGAATCAATTAGATTGTCGGCGACGACAAAGAGCCCGTAAAATGTTTTCTAACGGTGTACCGTTACTAGGTCACTTCGAAATTATAATAGAAATAGTCTTTCAAAGTGAATAATAACCGATGAAAGATATAATATGGTAACTAGTACTTTCAGATATATTAGACTAATATGAAACTAAAATGGCGGCTAGATGGACTTCACTCTTTTTATACTTTCTCGCTACCTTACGGATAGAGAAAATATGATCGTCAAACAGATCTAAATCTTGATTTTGATGAATGTCGAAGTTTCATTAGCCTCCCTAATCAGAAAAAGTGTTTTTTGCAATGCCGTCGGTTTATGTCTTACCTCGGACTAAATCCTAAACTATTTTACCGATTGTGCGAAAACTTGGTATCTAGGGTTTTCATAGTGTTGCCCTGAGAGGTTTTTGGAATTAGTTGTCTAACCTTAAAATTAAGGGTAGTTTCTTTAAGCGCAAATGCATAAAAAAACTGTTATATCAAAATCGATTCCAACAAATTTGATAAAATTTTATTTCTAGGCATTGATCAATATTACAAATAAAATGGATAGCCTCAATTTTTCGTCTAAATGAGTTTAGGGTACTTTACATAAGCAAAATGTTCATATTTTCGCAACTATTTGAGATAATAAATAACTTATCATTAACAAATTGTGGCACTATTAAATATAATAAACTTTTACTAGAAATATATAAGCATATTTATAAAACCAATAGTTTCTGAGATATTGGCAAATATATTAATACAATTTTGTGAGCTTTAATTGTACAGAGATACTACTACGTTTTAACATGATAATTCTTTAATGCCATAGAGTAAGTAAAATAAAAAGATTGTTCTTTTTCTTTTTACCTCTTAGGGGAAATGTTTGTACAGCAATGACCTATCATTTTAGATCCAATATTCAATACTTACCTTTTTTATTGGTCAAATTTATAAACGAGGAGTTTTAAAGCAATGAGATGACATGAAGATGTGCAACCCCTAATAAAATTTCAAAACTCTTAGCCGTCAGTCAAAATTTTAATAGGAAGTGTTGACCCTGATGGACCCAATATTGATCTTTTTTAATTGTCCAAATCTACAAATGAGAAGTTTAATTCTTTAAAAATAAGATTTAAAACCGGGAGCCAAAAAATGTTTTAACGTAAGTATAACAAAATTTTTGCTCGGGTATGCTAGCCTATATTATTTCGTTTCAAACATATTATGAGTTTTAAGTAAATATCTCCATTTTTAAACAATGGAGCGAGAAAGTCCGTGAGGAGTTCCGTATCATTTATTTTAACTAGCACCACATTTTACTACCCTTTCAGATTATACGCATTTGTAGGACAAATAGTTACATTAATGGGTTAGGGATTTTGAACGTTTATTTTAGAGGAATTGCACCAGCATTTTTGTGAAAAGACAGTATAAAATCATTTAGGAAAACACATTTTCAGTACACAAGACTGGGATCAAGCCCTGATCTCCCCATCTTCGTCATTCTAGTATATCGTGAGAATAACACTGTGTACCATATGGTAATCAAATTGGGTACCTTATTTTTGATTATGCTGCGTAGGTTAAGGGTGTTCATGTTTCCAAAAACGAGGGTAAGACGAACATTTAATTTAATCAGATGGTTTCGCGTTTGATTCAAAGCAAAAATTTAAAAAAATCCATATCCGAGCTGGGTGACCTAGCGGTCTAGGGGTAAGGTGTCGGACTTCTATGCTGGCGGCCGGGGTTCAATCCTCGGTCCCGGCAAAGATTTATCTGATTACTACCGTGGTTCGGATTCCACGTTAAACTGTAGGTCCTCCATTTCATCTCACACTCACCCTACCATTACACATTAGCGTAAGTGTGTTTAGCCCGAACGGGTAGTAAGACGCGGTGCTATTAATAATAATAATAATAATTAATAACATATCCAAGCTGATAATGAAAAGATCTGAATTGTGCTGTGTGTTTATCTTAAACTGAAGCAAGGATAGTTTTTTAATATTAAGAGCCCATCTCAAAACCATTTAGTTGGGAATTTTGGTACAAGATTACGTTTAAACCAAAAAAACGTTTTAAAGTGCGGATTTTGCATTCTTCATTTGACAAAAACCAAATTTATTATAGTTTGTTAGTTTTTTAAATAAGGTAAACGGTTTCTTTAGTCTACTGTTTTCTATAGGAGAATCCAGAAAACTGCATCATAATACAACGTCTGGTTCAAGATTTAGGCTGTTACCTACCTAGGTCAGTTTCTTTCCGTGGAATGAGACGGGCTCTTAGATATAAACTTATGCAATAAAATGCAAGCTATAGAACGTTAAGCCCTACGACTACATGTGAAACCCGCATCAGTACCTACATGGTTAATGGTGTCATGAGAGACTAGACTGCTGATGACAGGAAGGTCATGACTCGAATCCTTGTCGGATATAGTGATGGTGGTTTTTCCAAAATGATTTTCCTCTCTTTTCTCTCTACGCAAATTAGGGTACACTTATTCTATTTTTAACTTTTCTCATCGATAACTTTAACTCACTAGCTTAATTATTACGAATGCGCATAATACGCATGCGTAGAACGCGCTGCTATATATATATATATATATACAAAGAAAAACATAAAAAAAATTATGTATAAATTTTTTGGCCGTCTCTACAGTTTTCAACCAATTTCAACCTAATTTTAAATGATTGTAAGAGGCAGATTAAATAAAGTTTTGTGTTAAATATTAAGTAAGAAATCATGAATTTGAAAATCACTTTCATTTAATGCTGTAAACAAGCTTTGCTTGTACTTTAAACTCTCAATTCAATCATATCTAAAGCCTCGTACACACCGACGAGGGGAATGGCGAACCGAGCGCTTCAACATTCCAGCGAACCCGCAACAAAACCACGCGTATTTTCCCGATCCATTCAATGTAGGTATTTCTACGAACCATCAAAGAGAGGTGTGTGAACGTGTTTCAACAGTGTGGATGGGTAAGTGAACATTTCGATGAACATAGATTTTACCTCAGCCTAGAGATGAGAAAGAAACGTTATTTTAACGGTTCATTGAGTATAGTTCGAGGATTAAAAAAGGTACTGAAGACTGGCATATTAAACACCAGTGGCAAGGAAACGAAGAGTTACTGCTAATCTTTCCTGTACGGATATGACTTCTCTTGAAATCTTTTTTCTTTTTACAATTTTTGCCCCAATTAAGTTCACAAGTAAATCATAATGATCAGAATGCAGTCTGGTAAAATTATGAAATTGACTATTTAGTTATTGAGCTCTCAAGTCTCTTAATAAGCTAACCCTACCAGACATTAATTTACTACCTTACAACTGACTTGGCCACCTTTGTCATTTTTTCCCCCTCTTTGCTCCTTCAAAGGGGAGATAGATGCAAATATAAGCGGTAGTCAATTATTTTTGATACATATTCTCCTTGGGTCTGGATGATTATTATGGAAAACCAGCGAACCGAACACCCCCACCTCCTGACAGTGTTCGCCGCATAGTTCTGCGTATGGTTCGGCTTACAGTTCAGCGTACAGTTTTCTGTTCGGTTCGTCATTATGCTCGCTGGTGTGTACCCAGCTTTAGAATCTCAACCGATGTGAATCATTAAGATTTTAACGGATTCCGAGGTGATGACTTTTAAAAATAATCACACAAAACATTACTTGGGATTAACCTGTTTTTAGTATTTATAATTCCAAACATAAAATCGGGCGTGAAAATAAATGAGAGATATATTTATTTATTCCAAGCAGCTCCAAGAATTTATTCTTCAATAGGCTCTGTGCATAAACTCACGTTCCTAAAAAGATACGAAGTATTTTACTTTATTTTTTGGTTCATTATAAAAGCTTTTAAAATTAAAGATTAAGATCAAAGTGTATTCCAAACAATGATAACGTAAGCTAGAAATTTACAACCGGTTTTACTTACAAATATATCATCCAGGTGAGATTCTCTGCCTAACTGCATTACATTATGTAAGAGGAAGCTACAGACCAATTTTCATAGAAAGGGCCTTATCACAAAGCTATTTTTGTAGCACCATATCTTACTTTCTGTTAAGATTGTACTCTTATGTACTAATTACGCTAATGAGTATGGGAAGGATTAAGTTTGAGGAAATATACCCACCCTTGCATCTGGGGAGGGTGTAAAGCCTTTTTGGGAAGACTCGACTGTGATTCGAACCCTAAAATCCCTGTCATCAATGGTATAGTATATTGAGAGAGTGACGCCTTAGACCATGCAGCAACTGAGGTAGGTGATAGCTAAAAAGCTTATTACAGCTATTTTCACGTGTTCTTATTACCCCAAGTCATGTGAGATGCAGCTGTCAATATGTAAGATAGTATTTTTAATTTCCATTTATTAGAGGTTTTTAATGTGTACTTTCTAAACCAACTGATTGTATCAGCACACGACAGATGGATTAACTTAAATCTAGAACATTCACAACACCTTGCCCTAGGCTATTAATTTATCACTGTGAAAGTGTAAATCCCCATTCTACCAGTGACAAATTTTCCGGCCATGTCAGGAATCGAACACGGGACCCTTAGTTCAGTAGACACACGCTACCGACCAAGCCAAGGTGTTGGTTAGACCTCCAAGTTAGTATTTATACCTATAGGACAAAACAGTACTTTAATAAAGTGTGTAGAAACTGTGGAAACACCACACTGGTAAATAGTATTAGAAAAGCAACCTCCAATGACCTGTTTCGGTGGTGTCCCTCTCATGATAGACCAGATTGCCAATGATAGGGAGATCAGGGTTTGAATCCCGTGGGGGAGAGGGTGGGGGTGGTAATGAAGGTGGGTTTTCCTAAATGGTTTTCCACTCTACCTACACACAAATGCGGGTACATTCCCTCTCAATTAAATATTTATCAACACGTCTTACTACCCGTTCGGGTTATACGTTTTGAGTACTAATTACTCTAATGGATTATGAATTGGGAAGCTTGAATTAGAGTAAGTGAACCCAAATTTGCGTGGAGGGAGAGTGGAAAACCATTTAGGAAAAACCAGCCTCAGCAGTCAAGCTCAACGCGACTAGCGCCACCGAGGCGGGTCCTCTCAATTAAACCTTCCTCATCCCTAACTCATTATCGTAATTGTTACAGTAGCGCGTTATAACCTTAACAGTTAGTGATAAAAATCAAACCTCCAATGTAATTACGCGAGAATCAAACTTCAACCTAATGGTAGCCATTATTACAGTTTGTTCCAGATCTGGTGCCTTAAGCCACCACGTGATCACCAATATTTAAATATTTTAAATAAACTAAAAGTGAATAAATCTGTTGGACTCTTTAACTTTTTTCTAAATTGAAAATTATTATTGAAATTTTAATGTTACTCAGAAATTCATCGATTAAAAAACAAATCTGAGTACACTCTCGGCCTGTTGATTAGGTATTCCTGTTTGTTCTATTGACTAGAGCAAACATTTCATTTTTTCATTTATTTGAGGTATTTAACTTTACACTTTCTGAACCAAATAATTATATCAGCAAATGACTTATAATCCAAACACAACATCCAGCACCCAGGTATTAATTCATCATTATGAAAGGGGAGACCCACATTTTACCAATGATAATTTTTGGGCAATGTCGGGAATCGAATCGGGGACACATAACTCAGTAGACACACACACACTACCGACTGAGTTAAGGTGCCGGCAAGAACCAATAACTGGTAATTTTGAAAGAGCGTGTGTGGCATTCTATGACATAATAACTGCAGGTTTGAATTCAGGTGAAAGGCGCTCATTTTGAGCACTTCCTATAATGGCAGTTCCTCATTAGTGGAGTACAAACATCACTATATTATTATTGTTATTAGCACCGCGTCTTACTACCCGTTCGGGTTGTACGCACTTACGCTAATGTGTAATGGTAGGGTGATTGTGAGATGAAGTGAAGGACCTACAGTTTAACGTGGAATCCGAACCACGGTGGAGGCCTGGCATTCCTCACAGTCACAAGATGTATTGTCAGAGGTGAAGGAAGGGTTTGGTAATCAGATAAATCTTTGTCGGGACCGAGGATTGAACCCCGGCCGCCAGCATAGAAGTCTGACACCTTACCCCTAGACCACCAGGTCACCGACATCACTATAACTCAGATAGAAGATCAAATTGGACAAGTGTTTATATTAGTTTTTTTCATTGTTTTTATGTACCCTGTCCACCGCTTGAATGGGTCCCACGTGTTAAGGTACAACTGTGTATTAAGGACGTCGCCCACCTGTGACGTCACGGCTGGTCAAGATAGGATTTCTTGTGTTAGTGAATTTACTCTTTATTCGGCTAGTTTTATACATTTAATGTTGAAACAAAATTAATAAATTCTTAAATAATTCTAAAAATAGTCCTACAGTGTCAAAAAATTATTATTTGTATCTTTAAGTAGCTTTATTTTTGTAAACGTATTGTTTTTATAAATCTTCTACAACTTAGGCTATTTGGCTTGGTCACGAAAATGGCCTGTAGGAATCTTCCTGCCAGGATGTAGATTAAAAAGACTGTGATAACATATTTCTATCTATAATAGGAAACAATATAAAGGTAAAATTAAAAAACAAGACAATGTTTTCAAAGAGTAAATATTATATTGTCAGTGTAAACTCGTCAAATGAAGAGGGAAAAGGTGATCAGCAGATAGATAAGAGCCCTCTATGGGTGAACTTCTCATTTTCTTCCCTCTCTTTCTATTTCGTACATTGGCATTAAAGCGTGATAGTGCTTAAGCTGATTATGTGCGTCAAGTAAATATGCAACGCGCTTAACAAAATATATTCGGAATCTCCAAGTTGACAGCGTCGTTAGTGACACTTATGTGGTGGGGATGAGGAAGGTAGTATTCAGAGTAAATATAGACTCATTTGCGTGGAGGAAGAGGGAGAAACCTTTTGAGAAAAACCACCCTAAGCTCACCCAACTGAGATGCAATACCCGATCTTCCCGTCATCGGAATTCAAGTAGGTCTATATGATGAAAGCTACGCCTTAGACCATTCGACCACTGAAGCGGGTAGCAACTCAATAAAAGGACTATGCCTTAAAATATGAGTTAATAATGACCCTGGGCACGGGACGATTCCTGGATAGCTCAGTGATTAGAACATTGGCATACTACGCCAATGGTCCTAGGTTCGATTCCCGTGTCCAGGTGTCATTTTCCAATTTTCAGAATATGATATCTTGATAGAGAATTCCTCACGTATAAATAATATTTTCGTCTATTTGATTCTTCAATAAAAGGAGATAAGAGATGATAATAAACTAAAACTAAATTAAACCAGCAGTGAACAGTGCTCTGCGGAAAACAATATCTAGTGCTGCTGACAGAGTTCCGAACAAGTCAAAACACGACGTCGTTGTCCCTAGGAGTAGTCATGTCTGCTGACGTCATCCACTAGATGGGTAACATCGCCCGGCATACTAAGACTATGGAGCATTCATTGAAGGTATTTAGTAATTGGATCTATAGAATAAGATAGTATGTATTTAGATAAGATCTATTAATATCAAAGAAAGTAATTACAAAGAAGAATGAGTTATAAATGGTTCGAGGCTAGACAATTGCCCTTGTTTGACAACATTTACACCAACATAATATTTCTAATATGAACAGTGTATGATATAATAATTAATAATATCAATAATACTTTGAAATGCTACAAAAAATATTCAAATTTTTTTTTGTTAAATTTATACACTGTTTTACGTGTACTGTATATTTATACAAATAGCCTTGACCCTTATGATCTTGATATAAAGTCCTCGCCCTCAGGATCCGATACCATAGCACAACTTCCTTCGGAGGAGAAGTAAGGCCGTCGGTCCCATGTCCATTGTGAAATGTAAAAGAACTGTGGAATGTACATGAAAAAATATACTTACTTAGCACCGTGTCTTATAAGCTTAAGTACCAAATACGCTAATTAGCTAGGAGTTGGGAAGGTTAAATATAGAAGAAGTGAACCCGCATTTGCGTGGGGGAGTGGAAAACCATTTAGGAAAAAGCCTTCAGTTCACCCGAGGGATATTTGAACCTTGATATCCCCATCCTTTGTAGTCTATCTCAACACAAAACTAGCGCTTAACTAACTACGCCACTGAGACGGGTTACAGGAAAATACCTTTCCGGCAAAATTAGTTTGCCCTTTCGTGCTTGCTCATAGAAATGCAATAAGGAAGGCAATGGGAAGCCATATAAACTTCCTTAACTCCCCTAATACCAGAGGCAGCATTAACCAGTCTAAGGGTTCCGGTTGGATAGAAATCACATCAAACCAACCTTAAGGTTGTTGAATTAAAAGTATGAAATGTTAATTGGGAGTAAAGTACAGTTTAAAGGCGCTGTATCTGTATGTGCGAGGAATACAATGTGCAGACAATTTAGACTCATTGCACTCAGCTGGAACCGCCCCAGAAGAAACCAGACAAATGTTGAGAATCTCCCCCTCCCCTTCATCTCTCCCATTACACCCAGCATAGTTCTAATAAGCACCCCACCATCACCGGCAATCCATTGTATTGAGAGTTTGACTCCTTAGAAAGCATATTTAAACAGTAACACAGTGAATACTTTCTATTTGTGTTACCAGGTGTTTAATTTCGTCAACTATTTGAATATTGTTTGTGAAAGTAATCTAATACGAATGAAATAATAATGTTAATATATTACATATAAACGTGACAATGAGTAAAATCAACTTACACCTGAAGATTAACAAAAAGTCAACCCTCCACTACGTTATTGCATACCTCCTTGACAGTTAGAAGATCTCTTAAGAGCACCGTATAGGTTTGCTCTTCCTTATGATAAATAACCATTAAATATAGCCCTGAGAATGGGACAAAACAAGATAGGTATGTGGTACCGTGGTAGAGCATTGCCGCGCTAAGCCAATGCCTCAGATTCGATTCTCGTGCCCAGGTGTCATATTTTAACATAATGTTGTCATAATTTTATTTAACAAGCTGAACATAATTTGAGACCAGAAAGAATAATTATAAATTACTTTATTTACAAATATTGTATTTTATAGTTTTAACAATCTTTAAGAAAGGTATATTTATTAATGGTAGTTTTTTTAATGTTTTAATCCGACACCTTAGCTCAAATGGTAGCATATCTGCCTACTGAGCTAAGGATCCCTGGTTCTTTTCCCTGCATGGTTAAAAAATGTATAGTTGGTGAAATGTAGGTTTAATCTTCCGCAGTGATGAATTAATGGGCGAGGCTGGATGTTGTGCCTGTCTTAGTCTTAAGATAGAATATAAGGCAAATGAAGCTACGACCGGCCTAGCAATCCGGTAGTGGCAAATATATGGCTTGAATAGAAAGTGTGACCCATGCTAAAGGCGGGAAACAGTAATGGATTAAAAACATTTTGTTATTTTATATCAGGTGTAATTAATAAAAAAAACATAAATAATGTTATGAACATGTATACACTGTAAGTATTTTATACATCTTAGTATTTAAAATACTCGTTAGCATGGTCTGACTCAAATCAGTTGCTGAATGGTTTAAGGCATTACTCTCACAAAATACCTAACTGTTGACGACATTGATTTTTGAATCCTAGTCGAGTATACTGAGGTTTTTTTTCTAAATAGTTTTCCACTCTCCCTCCACACAAATGTGGGTACATTTTATCTAATTTCAATCTACCTCATCCCCTACACATAAGCGTATAGTGCTAAAAGGTAATAGGTACAACGCTAAAATTGATTATATTATATTCTGGGTAAATTAGGAGTATAGAGAAACTCTCAAATATTATTAAAAAACTACTTAAACATTAAAAAGTTAAAATATATATGTATTGCTACTTTTAACAATCGAGTAAAATCAAAGACTTAAATTACTATCCTAAGAAAACATAAAAAAAATCTTCTAATAATAAATAAAAAATGTAACATATAAAATAGTTTTAAAAAAGAAAGCTGTAATAATTATCGTGTAGTGATGTGGAGGCACACCTTGCTAGCTCGCAGGTCGCACGCGCTACGGCAGGTGCAAATGACCCGTCTGAGCACCACCGGATGTTCGTTCACCCTGTCCAAAATTTACCTCGGTCCTGACAGACCACCTTGCTCTTTTTTTATCATTATTTTTTTTTATCTTTTATGCCCTACCAAGCCGCCGCCGTCGACGCAATGTATTTTGTCCCAGGTAACAAGTAAACAAATAGTGGGTAGGTTCAAGAAACTCATTAGATCCTGGCGCAGCGGCCAGCAGTGGGGCATGTAAAGGATGATGGGGGGGCAGGAGGGGGGTGCACATATAAATGATTGATCTTCTCAGCGATCACACACAGTGATGGGATTAAGAAATCATCCAGATACACTATTAGGGAAAGTTAGTACATTTGACTTGACAAACATTTGTTTCACATTGTGTTTCTATACTTCAATATATTTACTGATATCAATCATTATTATTTTTAACACGTCTTACTTTCCATCCAAACCATCTGTATATTTACACTCTACGACATCACTGTAAATATGTGTATATATATATATATATATATATATTAATTAATATATATATATATATATATTAATTCTCAAAACATTAAGTTCTATACATATAATACAACTCTAAAGCTGTAAATGCATTACATTTTCTATTGACCTGTTTTTTTTTTTTGTTTCAAGTAAACTCAAATAGTACTCCTCGGATCATGTATTCTGTTGTACTGTTATTTTCAGGAAACATGGTAATTTATACACCGTCGTGCTATCTCATCATGTGAGTGAAGCAGTTTCATAAAATCTTAGTTTGCATATATTTGCATCCTAGATTTGTAACAATTCAAATAAATTAACTATTATAAGTGTTCCTTGTAAGTTTCCTTTGCAACGAGGGGTTAGTAAGAATATACAATTAAATTATGTGTCTCCTTTGAAACGAGTGATTTGGAATGGAAACAAACATCTTACTAATATAAATGAAATATTGTATATTTGTTTGTTGTTCAATCACGTCCAAACCAATGTACCAATAACGCCGAAATTTTGCATGGAAAACCAATATTCCAAAATATATTATTCAAAGGATTGTATCACTATACTTATTGAAAAATGTAGAAACATAATAGTTTTGAAACATTAGACAGTTTAACTATAAGTTCTGGAAACACGTAATTTATGAATATATTTATTTTCCATAATTTTTGTTACAATTTATGACAATCTACACTTATTATTTTTTTGAACACAGTCGCTTGCTACCTGACCTAGTTATACACATATGTACTAAATTATTCGTATGTGTTAGGGATGAGTAAGATTTAATTTAGAGATTGTATACCAATATTTGTGTCGAGGGAGAGTGGAAAGCCCTTTAGTAAAAATTATCCACAGCACATACAACCGGGATCTAAGCCCCGACTGTCCCGTCGCTTGCAGTCAAGTCTATTGTGATAGTAACGCCTTAAACCAGAGGCCGGCAAACTTTTTTTGTGTCCCAATCAACTAATAAACTTATAAATACTCTCACGGTCATCCATTATTTCTCACCTATGGTTTGATTTTTGATTTTGTCTGTACCTCTTGATGTCTTTCCATGGGTATATGGCGGAAGCATGTATGTATATATTTAATCATATGATGGTTATGTCAACGATATGTCAAAAAAGGGATGTTATTTGGTGGCACAAGCAAATAAGTTACAAAGTATTAATCTATGTATTTTATTCTACTGATATACCAGCAGCTTCACATTATAGCACACATCCTTTATTGACATAAAATAATATGAATTTTATTTATTTAAGGTATTTAACGTGCACTTTCTGAACCAACTGGTTATATCAGCACACAAGAGTTTATATGAACAAGAGCGGAAGGGCCTAACAATTTTGCCGGGAAAGGTATTTTCCCATATCTTCCAGGGTTCATTAACATGCCACAATCGACATAGAAGCAATGACTTTACTTCCCCTCCAAAGGAAGTTGTGCTACGGATTTTTATCACGCAAGAAAAATCCATCGACCCCGGCTGGGTGCGATATCACTAACATTGGATTCTGATGGTGAACACTTTACCCCAAAACCATAAGATTAACAATAAAATAATAAATAGATGGTATTTCTTAAATCCAATATTTCTCCAAATACGTTTATCTCCAACTCTCAAGGGGGAAGGGGGGGCTAGAATAAGTACCAGGTGACCTGGCGGTCTAGGGGTAAGGTGTCAGACTTCTATGCTGGCGGCCGGGGTTCGATCCCCGGTCCCGGCAAAGATTTATCTGATTACCAAACCCTTCCTTCACCTCTGACAAGACATCTTGTGAATGTGAGGAATGCCAGGTCTCCACCGTGGTTCGGATTCCACGTTAAACTGTAGGTCCTCCATTTCATCTCACAATCACCNAATGTTTCCAAACTTTTTGGCCATCATGTATATCCACCAAAACCTCTTATCTTACTCTCGAGTAAATTTCTATTTGCGCCATTAATATGTGGATAGGTTCAGTCTTCGGGGACTGGCGCTAAAAAAAAAATAACATGGGGACTGGTGCCATTGCATTTTTGCAACATCCTATAATGTTATAGATAATAATAAAAGATACATACTTTAATACATAGTATTATAATTGAAGCAAGATTATTAAATAGACTACATATTTAAATAATATTGTATTTTTGTAAATTTTACTAGAAGAAAAAAATTAATAATGTTAACTGCTACAAAAAATAAGCTTATCATTAAAAAACATGTGTGAGGCATTATTTTATATTTTAGTGTATTACAAAATTACTAATTACTTACTTCTACATTATTAATGTATTATTGTAATTTAAACATAGGGTGTAAATGAGCCATACGTATGACATCATGACTGGCGTCGTTCCAGTATTTACGAAATTCTTGCATGGTTCAAGTGAAATCTCCCATATCTCAGAAAATAAATCATTTTTTGAATGTTTGATGACATCATACTATGTAGCAGGAACTAGTAATTGGGGCAATTTTTGGAGCGGATCCAACCTAATTACTTTTAACTAAAAAAAATACAGCTGTTGCGAAAATGCAAAAGCGCCAGTCACAGAAGGTTAAAACTAATTTCCATTAAAATGCAAACGTTATTCAGATGCACCTTTCGTTTACCCTGAAAGGTAGAAAGCTTACCTTTCTTGTTTCCACCATGGTGCGTATAATAAAGACATAGGGGATACCGTCGAGATAAGATTCTAAGTTCTCACCTTAAGTGGAGTGTACCATATATCAACTTTTAAAACAAACCATTCGTTGTCTATATTTTATTAAATATGTAAACTGTCTATAAAAAAATATTTAAAGCCAGTAGATGAAATACCTTTTTTATGAACTGAACGTACCGAGGTCCTGTTTGAACTTGATCGTGTGGCATTTATTCTGTTCGAATATTATTATTATTACTAGCACCGTGTCTTACTACCCGTTTGGTTTGTACGCACTTACGCTAATGTGTAATGGTAGGGTGATTGTGAGATGAAATGGAGGACCTACAGTTTAACGTGGAATCCGAACCGCGGTGGAGGCCTGGCATTCCTCACATTCACAAGATGTCTTGTCGGAGGTGAAGGAAGGGTTTGATAATCAAATAAATCTTTGCCGGGACCGAGGATTGAACTCCGGCCGCCAGCATAGAAGTTTGACACCTTACCCCTAGACCGCCAGCTCACCTGTTCGAATATTAGCTCCACGATAAATTGTCAAATGCGCGGAATGAAATTTCGCAGAGACATTCTCTGAACCAATTATGTATATGCTTGTTAGCTATACATTTCTAAATATATTAAACGACGTGATAAATTGTTATCCTCTAAGAATATAATGTACTTTTGATAATAGTACTCTATTATTTAACTGGATCACCAGAGGAAAGTACCGACTTCAAATACGAAGATAAATAAAAGAGGATATTTCAACTTGAAATCAAATAGGAATACAAATACCGTAATAACGATAGGAACATGGCGGGAGGGAGGTCTAATATTCACAGAATTACTAGTTTAGAAATAAGTCACAACGGTGGGGACACATGGACCTGAGCATCAATCTCATTTCGCCTACTTTGCCAGTGACAGATAAGTCAGGGTTCTAATCCCAACAATATATATTGAAATGTGTTGTTTATATATTTTGTCAACGCTTTTTCCACGCGAATGCTGGTACATTTAATCTAAATAGCATTTTCTTATTCAATACCCGATTGGAGTAAATATTGAGACAGCCAGGGCGGGCTGTAAGACGCGATGAGAAACAATAAAATAATAAATATTTTAATAATAAACACTGATATTTTAATTTAGCTTTGTAAATCTTTTGTTTTTAATTAGTTTTAATATTTTATTTTAATACCATAGGTACAAACCTTTTAAAAAGGTAATATATTTCATCGACCTGTAATTAGCTTAGAAAAAGACACATACTGAAAGGCTTGTTGATTGTTCAAGAGTTATAACTCCAAGTATTCATAAACGTTTACCTATCTAAAAATTAAAATTAATGTATGTGAAAAACAATCTAACATATTAGAACAACACTTAGGGTAGGCTGTTAAGACTTCGAATTATGAGTATCGAATATTTATCTTTGTTTGTCGGTGATCTCCTAGCATCGTGATGTTTGTTTAAATAGTGAGAGAGATGTGTGTTAGAATATATTAGTTTAACTCTTTTTTATACATAAATGCAATTTTCCGGTAACGTTACTGTAATCCAGATGATGATTTAAATACTATTAAGCTAGTAAATAAATCAAATGCTATTTAAATACCAATTAGTATAATATCAAGATATTAACGGGATCAGAGAAGTTTGACCTTCAAAATGCGTAACAATAGAAATGAAGGCTTCATATATGAACACATGATTGCTTCATTCATCACACCCCGTTTGAACCGTAAAGGATCAGTTCGACATTAGATAAACATTTATTCAAATATTTAGAAAATATAAGACCTTCTGGGAGTAACAATAATATTTATTAAATTAATTGATACTAATTTTAAACAAACTTTATATTTATGCAAGTATAATAAAAAATCCTATTTTAAACTATGTTAAATCTAATTAATTTATTAATAATATTTATAAATGTATTGCAAAAATTGACTTATTTGATGCACATACTCTAGCCTAAAAGTTACTGACACGTCTGCCATCTCTTGGCGGATAAGATAACTACACAATATTGGATTTTCTCACTATAAAATCAATGATAGTTTTTGATTGAATATTTGACCAAAATTTTTTTTCAGAACAAATGTGATTATTACCTAGAAGCTATTTTGACCATCTGTACATTTGGAACATTTTGTCTATTGCTTATATTCCATAAAGCTGAAAGTAGATCAGTCCGGAAAAGAAAACCCACTTTCAGATGAGCTAGAAAACTGAAATTTGGCAGGAAGGTTGAATGATCGTTCCATATAACTAGATAAATCTAAAAACAGGTAATTTCAAAATGGGACTCTAGGAGTTGGGGAGGGGGGTATATAGTTTTTTTTCCAAACTTTTTAGAAGAGGGTCTAGATAGAGAGACCACTCCTAATAATCATCGAGGTCTGAAAACATTAAAATTTTGGATGAGACTCTAGGAAATATGTTGGGGGGTGGGGGAGCAGATTAAAGTTAAGCATATAAACATTAGATTAGACAGGTAGGTAGGACAACTCCAAATAACTCTTAAAATTTTAAATTTAATCTCTAAGGGGTAGCGGGGAAGAGGGGGTGAAAGCTAATTTTTTGCAGGCAGGTGAATATTTCCCTCCTATTTAATATTAAGGCCTGAGAATGTTACATTTTTAATAGGGGTATAAAGGGGGGAAGGAACATAAAAAAATATGTTTGGTATAAAATTCAAATTTGACAAGAAGATAGAAGGACATCTCCAGATTACTATTATTCATGATAGAAATTTAAAAAATTAGGAAGATCTCCAAAGATTATCGTAACAACGACTTTTATGTGTGTTAGAAAACTAAAATTCAGCAAAAAGGTAAAAAGGCTAATCAAAGTAAACATGAAAGTCTGAAAATTTAAAATTTATAAAATAAGGAAGGAGGGAAGGGAAGTGGGGTGATGTTAATAAAAATAAAAACAAATATTTTAGGTAAAGCAGAAAATTTAAAATTCCAGGAATGTAGAGGGATTATTCCAATAACAAATACAGTGGTACATCTTTATTATTAATAAAGGGACCATAAAAAGGGTGTAGGGTGTTAGTAAAAAAAAATTGTATGCAAACGAGAAAAATCTAAAAATAAACAATTACAAAAACTAAAGATTATCTTGAACGAGATCCATCAGCATTTCGATAACAAAGCTAATTATCTAAGGAACTAATAATGCATTATTATTCAATATTTATGTAACAGAGGATATTATTTATTTATGCTCTTTCGTGAACTATGATGCTCTTTTATACCAAATGTTTCTCTAACAATGTATAATTTTTTGTTTATATTATATTCACATACATTTATAGCTTATTCTTTCGATAGCGATATTTACTCTTATCGATAGTTATCTTTCGAAGCAAGTACGCTAGCAATTATTTTCTTCCTATACTGTAAATGAGAGTATTTTTACCAATCTGTCGATACCACATCCAGACTGAATTGTAATTTAGTATGGATACACTAAGATTCTAATATTAATTTAAATTTAGGTTTATTTAATAAATCTAAAAATGAGGTGATTGATTATAGTTTATTAAACCAATCATTAAATAAGAATGTTCTAAATTAATCTGTAATACAATAAGAAAATTTAAATAATGAAGTTTAACTATACTCATTGTATATTGGCCACCTCCTCCTATATCTTGAAATTACAGGTAAAATAATTTACAGTGGGAATGTTATAATTGATCAACACTTGTTATGATCTGGGTGGAGTAGCATTTTAAAATTATATCAAACGAACATACATATTACTAATTAGATCCGTGTTTTGAATGCAAATATAAAGACAATGTTTTATTACCATTATTTTCCTAGCTTCTGTTGTTTTCAGTGTATTTATCACTTACAAGGGCAACGCCATTAAATTCAAGTTTAATATAGGCTACTTTTTTTAGACACGCCACTATTAAAGTTTGAAATTTTACAACACATATAAAAATGGAACGGCCTCACACACGTGAATAATGTCGAACAACCTGATATTCTAACTTACGAAGTAGTGATATTAGGAACTTTAAGGGCCCTATTAAAAGCTGTAAACAAGTTCTAAAGTAAATATAAATGTTACTTTTATTTCTCTCTATCTCTCTCACCCACTAAAATATTGATGATTCTTTTCGCACATAGTGAATAGATCCCAAGAAATGACGTAACGTGAATAGGGACCAAAGAACTCTTAGCACATAATTAGATGAAACTACCTAGTCCGTAAAAACAAAACAAAAAAAAACGTACTAACATCTCAAGTCCAAGGCCGTTTCAGTTGGCAAATAAACTATAGAATCGTGAGTCAATTATTTAGCAATTCCACCTCTTAATACGAGGGTTTGTGAATTGTGCTAAATTATATGCACGCATGCGCGGACAAAAAGTAAGAAACAAAATGAAACAGGTACAAACGTATACCTCTTAAGGTATTGTATTTTATTTATATATATTTTTAGTGCTTTTCAGATATTCATTAGACGGCCTCTTTGTCTGATGGTCAGCATTCCTGGCTATTATATTAGAGGTCCTGGGTTCTATTCCAGGCAGTTCCATCGGATATATTTTTTCCCGGAGAGAAATTATTCCTATAGTCAGCATGGTCTTGTTAATTAAGCTTAATTTAATTTTAAGACTTCTACTGGTACACCATGTTAATCACCATCATTACATCTAATCGGAATGAAGTAATCTCACCTACATGGTGTCCCAACCTCAGAAGACAGTTACATATCCGCCAGTGAGAGTAGACGACCAGGAATATCTAGCCGACAAACTCTGGTGGGCTTATAATAGATCACTGATGTGGTAGTGCTGAAGATGGTATTATTTAGAGGAATGTACTTGTATTTTTGAGGAGGGAGGATGATAAACCATCTAGGAAAAATCTAGCCAGACCGGAATTGAGCCCCAATCTTCCCACCACCGGAAATTCAGTTTATTGCGAGAGTGACGCCTTAGATTTGTGGTTTTTAGGCCGGGGATTATGTACCCTCGGGTGTATGCGAACATAATTTAGTACTAGCAGCTATTTGTTATGGTCCAAGTTAACTTGATTTTAAGTGTTATTTTAAAGTACCTAGGGCTCTAATTTTACTAATATTAATTTTTTCATTCGAATATGAATTTAAACTTTCCTCTTTATTTCCTCTTTTTTTTTCCTATGCCTGAGCTGCAGATAAATTTCTACCTAAGAGACATGCGAAATTTGTATTTATGCTTAATTTAAATTTAATTTAATTAACAATCTTTCTTCCCAAATTGACAAAGTAATTAGTTTAAAAAGTCATCAGAATTGTAAAAGGAAATGCTTTTAATGCTAATGTATCTACTTCTAAAAACAATTTGTTGAATTAATGTGTGAATAAATGAAAAACGTATGTAAACCTCTTGTCTTAGATCATGGTATCACTGAAGCAGGTAATTTTAAAATCGATTCATCATTAGTAAATATAAATTTGACTATATAGTTAAGTGAGTGAATCTTTTCTCAACTAAAACCTGTTTTAACTAGAACTAAGATATTAGCTGTTTAATTCCTTACCCGGTAAGATTGGTCTACATTATTATGCCTGACCTACTTCATTTATATTTCGTACAGAGTAATTATTTTTAGTGACGTGCAATGTGTATGTTTTTATTTTTTGCACCTGTTTTCTTACATGCTAAAAACTAAAACCGCAAATGTATGGCACGTGCAGTTGACAAGAAAAAGGACTCATTCCCCGTCCGTCCCCCCCCCCCTACCTTCCCAAACTCTCCTTGCATTTTTTTTCATTCGTTTCCGTTGTGAGGCACAAAAGAAGTTTTTAAAGTATGCAGACGGAAAAACAAATGAGCAATGTTGGGATGAGTCTCAAGGTCTGACATGGCTCATCAGCAGCCGAGATCCGTCATTAGATAGTCTTATGTGAGTAAGAACGACTCATCTCTCCCGAAATATTCGCATCGGTAGGCGCATGCAGTAGACGTCAGGTTTTTCCGGTTACTTGGAAGGTATAGTTTTAAATACCATCTGGTTGTATTGAGAGTAGTTTCAACTGAATATTTTCCTCATACTCCCTCCATAAAAACGTGGATACATTACTTATATATTCTACCTTCTCTATCCACCTCATTTGTGTAATTAAATGTGTATAGCCCAGAAGAATGATAAAATTAGTGGAAATATAAACTTTCTTTACAGATACTAATTAATTGAATTATTAATTAGATCTTAATTAAAACTTGATTATAATAAATGCAGAGAATGGTGCACCTTAGGGGTGAAAATAGGGCTGCCCTTAAGGGTGTGCGAACAGTGCGGCTGCACAGGGCCCCGTGATTCGTGGAGCCCCCATGCTCGCTTAGGTGGCAGAGGGAAAAAAACAAGTTGGGGTGGGAAATTTTCGTTTGCGTACTCGTATAGTAGGTTCACTCAACCCATTTACATATTTCTCTGTCTGTATGTGGTAGATAATATGTATCCCGATATTTTTTGAACGCGTTTACCGATTTAATACAAACTTGGCACGGCTATTTTTATTTGTACCTGCATACAAATCATGTCCGTTGAGTAAGAAAATCTAATGAAAAATTGGGAATAGTTAAATTCTTCAAAGTATAAAAATATGATTTCCAAAATTGATTATCTTATATATAATTTGATAAGTCCATTTCCTGTATTAGAAATTATAAGAAAATTTATTAACAGCTTTTGACAAAAGACCACTCATTTTAACGGTTAGGAGTAAAGGATGTTGGTAAAAATAGTAGTTTTCCACGAAAACCCTATTTTCACAGATAAGTTTTAAATTTTCATTATTTTTTTAGTGACTATGGAATCTGTTATTTTCTGTATGAGTGTAAATCTCTAAATAAAATATATATCTCTGTCCAAAAAATAATAACTCCAACTTTACTTATTGGTTCAAGCACAACACAATTTTTTCTTTGGATGAATATTTATCTTTGGATGCTGCCCATAAAACATCTAAATTAAGATTCCTGAATTGGGGAAACATTTATTTAGTTGGACTGTAGTTATCGTTAGTTTGCAGTTAAACCAATAACATTGAGCATAATTAGAAAAATAAAAAGTTTAATGCTTTAAGTTCGTGAAATTATTGTCTACGTTTTGTAGCACGCATGTTAAAATCATGTTTAAAGATGTTTTGGTATTTATTATGAGCAAAAAGACAGTAAAATTATCTTGAATAACGTTTAAAAATAACTATTTTAACTATCTTAGTATGAGTTTTGGTGTTCATTTATTTCAAATAAAGGGTTTTGATGTTAATATTAGCAAATAATAAAAAATACAAATAATCAAATTAATCTGTTTTCATTTTAACGCTTAATTTTGAGGATATGATATTTAAAAGAAATGTATTGTGTACCAAATCTATAGTTTCACTCTCTTTCTTTGTCTGACACTCTCTCATGCTCTTACACATTCTCTCTCAGACTCTCTCCACTCTCACACACATACACACATATACACTCTGCAACACACTCTCTCCCATATACTCTTCTCTAATTCTCTATCACACACTCTCTACCCTTAAATACACTTTCTATCACACAATTTCTCTCACATTATATTTATTTTACTCTCTCTAATGTTTTATCTCTTGAACGCTCTCACAAACGCTCACTTTCTCTATCTCAATCTTACTATCTATTTCAAACTCACTCTCTCTCAAACTCACAGACTCTCAAACTCTCTATCTCAAACTTTATTTTTCTCAAACTCTATCTCTCTCTCAATTTTTCTTCCTCTCAAACTCACTTTCTCAATTTATCTCTCTAATTCTACCACTCTAATTTTTTCTCTCTAAACTAATCTGCCCCTCTTAATTTTCTCTCTCACACGTTTTACCATTTTCTCTCACTTTCACGCAATATCTCTCCCAAAGTTTCATACTTTCTTTTTTTCTCTTTTTCACCTACACACACACACACACTCACACAGTTTATCACTTATTCTCCCTCACATATTCTCTTTTTTCTCTCACACACACTCTCTCTTCTCAGACACACACACACTCTTTTGCCCTCTTCCCCCAGTATTTATCTATCTAACACATTCACTTTATCTAACTATCCCTCGCTAACACTCACTCAATCCCTTCAATCACTCTCTCTCTCTCTCTCTCTCTCACACGTTCTATCTTTTGAATGCTCTCTCACAGACGGTCTCCCTCTCTCTCTCTCGAATGTTCTATCTTATGATAGCTCCCTCTGTCAAACGCCCTCTTTCTTAAACTCCTTCTCTTTCAAACTCTCTAAATCACTCTCATTATCTCTCTAAAGCTCTTTAAACCCCTCTTACTCTATCTCTAGCTCACTCTCTATCTCAAACTTAATCTCACTCTCTCAATTTTTCTTTTTAACTCTCTCTCAAACAATCCCTCATAAACTCTTTCTAACTCTCTCACTCTAATTCTCTCTCAAAACTAATTTCTCCCTTTCTAACTTTCTTTCTCAAACTCTCTTTCACACGCCCTCTTATTTTATCTTTCTTTCACACAATATCGCTCTTAAAATTTTACAATCTCACTTTTTCACAAACACACACTTTATAACGCAGTCTTCCTCACATAATGTCTTTCTCTCTCACACACTTTCTCACTCACTCTCTCTCACTCTCTCTCACATTATCTCACAGACACTCTCTCTCCTCAGACGCACACACACAAACATACTTTTTCCCTCATCTCCCAATATGTCTCTGTCTAACACATATACTTACTCTCACTTTCACTCACTCACACTACCTTGATCTCTTTCAATTGCTTATTATCAGTATCTTACACTCACTTTCTCATACCTCACATTCACTTTCTCACACTTTTTACGTATATGCTCTTTTTTCCAACCATCATCACCTCTAACCCTGTGGAATTCATTTAAACATAACTTCATTGAAGATTTAATTTATGTGCATGGGTATTAAGCAGAAGAAAAGGTTTCTCTTTTCAAGATAGAGGAAAATAGGGAAATTATAAGGGCGAATAGTATTTCCTGATCTAAGTTGGCTTATCTGCTCCACACATTGATATACGAGTATTACACCTAACTAATGACCTTCATTCAGATGATCACAAACAAAGAGAAGAAAGTTCTCTCTCAATGATGAATCTCCTGGAGGATGTGACAAAACATTCATATACAACACCCTCATTTACATTATAAGGGGTGATAGTAAAATAGTTTTGGAATCAGCATTAACTGGAATTGCAGCACTACTTCTGGGCGGCAAAACAATTGTTTTCAGAGGTGATTTCCAACAGGTCCTTCCAGTTGTTCCTCATGGTGGCAGAGATCAAAAATCGAATATTGCATTCAGAATTCTCAAATCTGGCAAGTTGTTAAAATACTTCGATTGATCAAAAACATGAGTGCAAACCCATCTCAACTGGAATTTGCCAAATGGTTAAGTAATTAAGTTTAGTAATTGTATGTTCTTATTTATTTACGAGTATTTTCTGTTATCTTAAAGCAAAACTTATTGACAGAGTTACTAACTCTACACCGCATGAGTTTTTATTTGGG
>CABFOW010000076.1:7660-33812 GCA_902141385.1 Timema californicum | reverse complement strand
ATATTAAAAAAATGTTTAAAAATTATAGAAAAATGTTAAGGGTGTACAACCCTTATCACTAAGGGGTATGAAAAATAGATGTTGGCCGATTCTCAGACCTACTCAATATGCTCACAAAATTTCATGAGAATCGGTCAAGCCGTTTCGGAGGAGTACTGGAACGAACATTGTGACACGAGAATTTTATATATAAGATAACCCGCACATGTAGTAGGATGCGGTAATAAAATAACATGTATCACGCAGTCACACATCCTAAGAACTCATTTCAACCCGTAGATATTTAGGTAGTTAATATAACTCAAACTCTGTGTCACGTCTAGTTTAAAAAAAACAGTATAATTAGGACCAATCAAACATTTTTTTCCACATTAAAAAATTTTTAAAATCGATTATTTTTAATAGTAAGACTTTATAACACTTAATAATCTCAATGTTGTCAAATTAAGAATGCATAAAACTACAATTAAATACGTTTTCTGGTTAGAGGGTAGTCTTGCGTCTAATTTTATGGTTAATCGGGTGTAAGTCGTTAATCCAGATATATAATAGTGCCAAGATTCATCTCTCCTCTGACAAGCTGAACCGCACATGTGGAAGCGTGAGAATGACGTATCATATGTGGCTTTGTTTTTATTGTGTAGAGAACCACTCACACATCTCACTACACATTAAGTAAGTGACGCAAGGCTTCCAGGAAGAACCAGAAAGGACATTTTTGTAAAAAAAAAAAACTAAAATTACAACATAAAAATATGCAAAGCTATGTTTTTCTTATGGAAAATTTAGCTGTGTCTATATATAGACATAGCTAAATTTTATATATATACATACCATTAAAATAGAATGACAAAGTCCCTTTGTTTGTGTCATTAATACCAGTGTACCCTTTATTTACTCTGAAAGGTACCAATCTAACTTGGTTTGGTTCCTCTGTAATTAGAATTTGAGAAGGGGCCATAGTGTTGTATGCCAAGATATGACTGCTATCATATATTGTAAATGTGGTGTAAAAATAAATTAGCATGCAGCATTTTTGTTTTAAATTTAATGTATATTTAGTATAAGCTTTAAGTCAATTTTACATTTAATTTCTAAATATCGCAATCACTATAAATGAAAGAGCATGAAAAGTATATTTACTATACACTTTAAGAAAACTAAAAAGAAGCCAAAGGTCCTAAACCCCATAGTGATAGCTGAAATGTACAATTATTATAATTAATAAAATAATACTTTGTTTCCGTTGAAAGGGAGGTTTTGTTTCGAATCCCGTTCGATTTTATTGAAGGTATTTTTACTTAAGTATTATTATTTATTAGGGTAAGCGTGGACGTTCTGGATTGGCTGTAGTAGCAGATGGCTTAAAATGCAATCTAACTGTCAAACAGGCACATTACCAACTATTACAGTCATTAAATTGTTTTTGGGAGACACTTATTTTACCCTTCTTTTTTTCCATGTTGGGAATCGAGCTCATGATATTAATAGAAAGACACGCTACAGGCTGAACTTAGTTCTAAGAAACTTGATTTTGGAAGATAGCTATTATTATTATTATTATTAGCACCGCGTCTTACTACCAGTTCGGGTTATACGCACTTACGATAATGTGTAATGGTAGGGTGATTATGAGATGAAATGAAGGACCTACAGTTTAACGTGGAATCCGAACCACGGTGGAGGCCTGGCATTCCTCACATTCAAAGAGAGCTATTGAATGTCAGACGTGAATATGATCAAATTAAAGCTATAAATATATAAACTAATAAATCTATACGAGAAGGGAGAGTTTTATGTAACTGTTTCATAATTTGTTTTACAATAAGTTGGGGAAATGCCCAGTACCGATATAAACAGTTTCCTCAGTCGTGATTCAACCCCGAACCTTTGGCTCAACGTCGAGAACAGTAACTACTACACCATACCGTCCAGTATCGAGTTATTACTACCCCAATTAGATCTCGAGGTAACCACATTAAGGGTGGATGGCATATGGAACTCGTTATCGTTATTTCTTATTGCCAAATACCACAAATTAAGGGCGGTATCTCACTCCCCTCCGTAAGGGAAGTAGTGGGATGATTTACCACCTCGTTTCCCGCCATTCCTCTGTCACCAATAACACCGTTATAAAACAGGATTTGGCTGTATAGTCGGGCTGCCATAAGAATAACTTGATCCAACAGCTTAGCACGCCACCAAATCTATATTTACTTAACAATGTGGTACATCCGGCCTGGATTCGCATCCCAGCCTCATCACTGATTAAAAAACACACTAGGTGAACAGGTATGTGTGCACACTGATGTGGGTTTTGGTAAAGTTTAGGTATTATAAAATACATAGTTATTTTTTGATGGGACTTGACTATAGTCGAATTCGCTGAGATTTCAATTTTCATGTTGGGATAAGCTAGAAAGGTTTTGATTCGATTCCAGATTTCGATATAATCTAGGCCTCTACGTAATTCCTCAGCACATGTGATCACGTGATACCATTCTTCATTATAGCTGTAGGCTTGACTGCCTGTGACGATGAGGTTGAGGTCCAAGCTCTGTCAGGGTATGTTAAGGGTGATTCTCCACGTATAATATATAACTGTGGCATTTTAATCCCTGCTTCACGGTAATGCGCATGCACTTGCTCTAAATTACTCTTCCAACACCTTTCCTTAGATCACGCCATTAATAATCTTATTTTTTTCAATTGTGTGATTAGAAATCAGGTTAATTGTGAGCCATCCAAAAGACGGACTGGTACATTGGCAGAGGGGATTAAGGTGTCAGACTCGTATTGGAATAGGATCCCTGTTTGTAGACGTTCAAATCTATTACTGGTAGGTTGTAAGTGTTTTTTACGATTATAATATATCACTGTGACTTTTCCCCCGCCACCACCATTTCACTAATCTACGGGCACATTTAGGCTTACTATACATTTCCCTCCCTATAATCACCCATTAAATTATGATGATGATTTATTTTCTGTTGACTTATTAATAAATCTCGTGTGCTGAAATAATAAATCAGCTCAGAAAGTTCAGGTTAAATAACTCAAATAATAATTAATAATATTAATAAAGCAGAAAGATTTTTTTAATTATCTATTTCCCACCACTTTTTTTTGTGGTTCATGTTTCACTCATTCAGGATATCCGAACATTTACACAAATGGGGTAGGAATGAGGAAGGTAGATGGAAATGTAACCTAATCCATGTGGATGGGGAGTGGGAAATCATTTTAAAAAAATACCCCAACAGCATAACGAATCAAGATTCTATCACCGAGCTCCCTATCAGTGTCCGCCCAGTCCATTTGCATTTCTTTATATCAGGAATGGGGAACCGTACAGCCTTTTGGAGTGTTCTGTACGGATTTTTCGCAAATTTTGTCAAATATGTATCGTCATTGTTTATAAATTATACATTCTAAAATGGCAAGTATTTTAGTTGATTACATTTAAAAATCGTTATTTTTAAGGCAGAATGTTAAAAAAATTAACCGCTTATGTTTATATATCTATAAATGGCTAGCGCACTCTCTTATTTGGGCAGAATTTGTGTTAGGGATTAGGAAGGTTTAATTAATAGGAAGTGCATCCGCATTTGCGTGGAGGGAGAGTGGAAAACCAGTTAGGGAAAAACCCTCAGTGCACCGGGAACGAGCCCATCCTCGACAGTTTAATCTAACGCGAGAGTAGTGCGTTAGACCACGCGGTTACCGATGCGAGTTATGAAAATAAAGTTATATCCAACATTTTGTTTCACGATGTTATACTTTCTTTTAAAGATACAAATTATATTTAGGCCTAAACCATATTTTATGTACTAAATAAACTAAAATTTGTAAAATGTACACTTTCAGACTGACTATAGCTTTGTTAATTTATCCAAGTAGAAAACATGATCAAATGTGTATTCTTTTAAAAGGAAAATTTCCTTTTATTTTTTTTCTCAACACGATTTTTGATTCACGTGCAATTTTTAGGGGTCTTGTTGAGCAAGTGAATGCCGTGTATTCAAATTAAAAAAGGTTTCACAATAAACGATTTCCCCATTAGACTATTTTTTAACCTGCTTTCTTTTCACCTGACAGAAATAAATCCAAAAAATATGATATTGCTACAATACGGTATCATTACCGGAGCACTGCTCATCTGTTATAGGACTCAGCTCTTGAGCTGCAGCATCACACTGGAATATAATTATCCTAAGAAATAAGCTTGAACGAATAAATGGTCGGAAAGAGAGAAAGAGGTGGGGAGGGTTACACAATATAAAAATAAAACCAGATATTTAAATGAGACGTCGAGTGAATAGAAGCTGTGAATTGAACGCACTTTAATGTTAGATTTATTAGGGGTACCCTAGCTTCCTTTGACCGAGGCCACCTTTCTTCCACCACCTCCCTTTACCCCAACACCCCTTCTCGTGCCATTGCCACCCCTTAAACCAGCTCCCGCAAGTGGTTCTCACAAGTTGGAAGAAGCACGCGCGAATCAGGTACACTCCCTTCTAAATAAAGTCTGAAGCTTCGAAGAGTGATCTTAGTGCTTTTAAATGGAAATATATGTTTGTTTTAGATACATTTAGTCAGAAAATAACTTCCGATAGTAAGGCAGGTTAGTATCACATTTTGCAACTAGAAACAGTTTAGAATCTACTTTAGATCCATTACGGTTTCCAACCCGTGGCCTGGATCAGTTTTTTATTGAAGCCATATATTTTCCACTACCAGCCTGCTAGGCCTTTTGTAGCTTTATATGCCTTATAATATAACTTAAGACTAGGACAGGCACAACATCCAGTCCCCGGCTATTAATTTATGAATGTGAAAGTGTAAACCCACATTTCACCAATGATAATTTTTTTTGACATGCCGGGAATCGATCCCGGGACTCTTATCACAGTAGGCTGACAAGCTATCGACTAATCCAAGTTGTCGGATTAATACATCACTATGGATGTAGTTTATTTTAGACACAGATTACAGAATATATATAACATTTTTTATGCACTCACAACTTTTGGGTTACCAAGTTAAATTATGTTTGGGGGTATGTGAGCAAAAAAGGAATACTACTGCTATAGTTAAAATACAAATAGTCGCCTTAGCTCTGTCGGTAGTGTGTCTGTATACTAAGTTAAGGTTCCAAAATTCTATTCCTGGCGTGGCGGAAAAATTTATCATTGGGGAAATGTGTGTTTCTCCTTTCATAGTGATGAATTAACACCCGGTCTCTGAGTGTTGAGTCTATTCTAAATTTAAGTTAGTTTATAGCTTATAAGTCGTGTGCTTATATAATCAGTCAGTTCAGAAAGTGCACGTTAAATACCTCAAATTATTAAAAATAAATTAAAACTATTCTAATGAAACGCTAAATAATGAGTGTTTCCACAAATTAACTGGATACAGCACCTTTTGGGAGCTCTGGATTGCGCATGCATGAAATTTCTCAAAGCACACTGAGGGTTGCGGGGAAAATATGGTTATTTCGTGAATTACTTAAGAATATGAACATTTATTCCCAGAGTCGGTGGCAAAATAATTAAATAAAATTATATTTGCATATGAAACTTCTGCTACGCTCAACAATAATTGATATTTAATTAAATATTTAAAATATGGCCTTTTAAGACCCCAGAATTTATTATATTCACTCCCATTTGACCAAATTGACTATCCGAAGGGATGCAAAACATCCAATCTTTAAAAATCCAAATTTGTACCTTATGTGAATCACAAAATTGTATCAATTTATAAATCTTTCCTTCACTTGAATAAAACTTTTTTTATATCTATGGAAGACATGCTTGATATCATTAATATAGGTTTAAAAACCTATTATAATAGTCTACTCTATTAAACTCGGGATTGCGTTTCAATTCTCTAACTACTAAATAAGTTTACTGTGGCTTTATGCTTTCAGTCATTATTTAAAGTGACAAGGATTTTTATATACTTATATAAATAGTATTATAAATAATAATTTATAATATTTATTTATAGTAAAATATTTTTATTATAACTTATTAAAGTCATACACGTGTTATGTAAAATGTTATTATAAATTGTGCCCCTGTAATGTAGATAATTTTCTTAACTATTGTGTACGACAGGTTGCATACACATTAAGGCTAATCTTCAGAAATTATTTTAGGTGCAGTATCGAAGTTAAATATAGTTACCTCCTTCTAAGTAACTGATTAGTAGGTTACAGCCCCTATCCTTATTAAGTGATTACAAAGTTACAACGATTTTCCTGGTTGAGTGATTAAGAAATTACATCCCTTCTTCTGAGTGATTAGGAAGTTCCTTACTGTTACTTGCGATAGTAATTAGGAAAATACTTCCCATCAACTAATGGAGGAATTAGTGAGTTACTTATATTCCCCTGAGTGAGTGATTAGGAAGTTACTACCCATTCCCTAAGGGGGTTAATAGGAGGTAGCTGCCCGTCACCAAGATAGTGATTATGATCAAGAAGCTACATCCCGTCCATTAGGAGAGCAATTAGGAAGGTACTGTCCGTCACCTGAAGGAGTAATTATGATGTTACTGGCCATCCACTAAGAGTGATTATAAGGTTACTTCTCTTTATCTTAAACAGTGATTAGGATGCTACTGCCAGTCACCTGAAAGAGTAATTAGTAGACCACTGCTCATCACCCAAGAGAGTGATTGGGAGGTTACTTTTTGTCAATGAAGAAAGTAATTAGTATGCTACTGCCAGTCAGTCACCTGATAGAGTGAGGACCAGTGTTGGTCCAGGATTCTCCCAGTTAGGAAACATTGAACTAGAGTTCAATCCGAATCGCTCTCATGTCAAATGTCTTCTCCCCGCTTGATATTAATATATCAACATCAGTGGAGATTGAACCGGAACTTTTTCAGATAAGTTTGGACCAACGTTTGAAGAACTAGCTAGAACTCAGCTACCTTTAAGCTGTTTTAGCCACGTATTTAGAAATTTCTTAAGTTAATCAAATAGATTTTGGGCTTACCAAAATAAAACGGAACTAATTATTGTCTAGTGTGTATCTACACACATGAGCGTCTACACATGTGTAGTGTCCACGTATTTCCTTAGAAGAGAGAGAAAGAGAGAAAACAAACAAAAAAACACGAATTTTCCCGGAGGTAGAGTGAGGGGATTGGGGGACTTTAGAGCAAGGTAGGAGCCAGCTAAGAGTAAAGCGGGAGGGGGTGAACAGGAGGTGAACACATGCCGCCAGATGTTTCCAGAGCAACCACTAGCACTACCACTTCTATCCCACCCTCTCTTATCCCCCTTTACCCTTGTCCTATCCTAGGGCCCCCCTCTCCCCAAGAGCCTTATTCACCCTCATACTAACACACACTGAACTACCGCGGTATTGGCGCGTGCTAGTCGGGCTCAAGTACGGCCAGACATTCGCCATTTATGACGGCGGAAAAAATAAATAGCTGTCTGGTGGTTTCTTGGCTTCTTAGGTGCCAGCTAACCTCTTACACATCTTGCAAGGGTAGCACTCGCCAAAAAGTGTGGTTGTCAATTTTAAGGGCGCTGCCTACTTGAAAGGAATATACTCTCGAAAGGTGGCATTTCTTATGGGAATTGCAGTTCTTAATTTTCCTAAATTCTAAATCAATTCGCGATAATCTTGGAATTGTACGTTTTGATCTTGCTAAAAATGAAGAAAACATTTGATTGAAGAAAGCTTTATTTATGTTTCTTAGCATGCGCTTTGATCCCAGAACTGCAAGATTTTACGTTAAAACGACACTAAAAATCACCATAATTTGCCTTGGAGGAGATTGGGAAAACATTGAGGTAAAACTGTCCTCATTAGGCCTACACCTGTCCGGGATACAAACTCTAACCTCCCCATAGCAACAAAACAGGACTTAATAATCCTTACATTTAGTTTACGTACCCACCAGCGTGGAACATGTTGATAACTTAACCTCCGTATTTTGGCGGGAGCAACATTTTAAATAACAAACCTCGTTTTATAAATGTCAGGATTTCTAAGCGTCAGCAAAGTGTCTCGTCGCTATGGTAGGTGACTCATTTATGGGCACATCTCGGTAGACATACATTATTTTAACAATTACCGTGACTAAATTATAATTTAAAATAGGATTACAAAGCCAACAACACATATTAGTAGGCCTACTTTTTTCTATTGTTTCCAAGTTACTTTGAAATAAATCGTCCATGTAGTTGATATTATATATATATATTTATTTATTTATTTATTTATTAGCATCACGTCTTACCACCAGTTTGGACTATACGTTTATGTGTTAATAATTATTAGACCAATGTATTAAGGATCAGGAAGGGCTCATTTATAGGAAGTGTACCAGCGCTAGCGTTAAAGTATATTGGGAAACCAATTAAGAAATAACACCCTCAGTCTACGCAACTGGAATTATTTTACTTGCGCCACTTCATACTATCCATCAGGACTATCTGTATTTAACTTAATTAATGGGCTAGTAATAGGTAAGGTAAAATTTATAGTCAATATATCTGCATTTATCTAGAAGGGTATTATAAAACCATATAAGAAAAAAACCCTTTTAAACACCAAGTTGGAATTCAAACCCCGAGATATGCGTCACTGTGAAATCAGAATACATGAATTTGAAGTTTAGTCCGCGTGACCACCAATACTTGTGATACATTACTGGTATTAAATATTTTATCATGGAAAGATTTTCTCTGTATATATTAGGAAACACATTTTTGCTTAGTCAATTTTACACATCTTTATGACAACTATTGAAAATGGCTCGTTAAGAGCACGTTTCAGTATATGAGCTTCAATTTCCATTCAATTTGATTTAAAAATAAAGTGAGAACGTTTTTTTTACAAATATTTAATGCGCATTATTATAAAATAATATTGCTTATAAAATTATTTTTAATAAATTTACTCTCAGTCTTTAATAAAATAAAATCTAACTTCTCTTTGGTCAAATTATTTCTTAGATAACTTGAATATTTACTGCTTAGTAGCTTTTATTTATAAATAACATTATTCTTATTACTTATGTGTAGTTATTTAAGCTATTTATTTTAAATTATAGCTTATCTACAGAAACATTGAAAATGATTCATTGGCTAAGAAACGGCCTCTCGAATTTCTTATTTTAAAATATTTGGATAAAGGAACTAAGCGAAATTTTTTGAGTTCTAAAAAATAATTAAAACTCACAAAAAAGGCCCAAACAATACTGATAACTATTGAGTTCACTAAGTAAATATGTAAAATAATATTATAGACTGTAATTGGCTATATTAACATAATTTATACAAAATCAGCAACTAAGTTTTAGTAATAAATAAACCAATTTTGATGTTTGTTGCCAGTTCTTAAAATTAATTTCAGATTATTTTTTCAACTAAACTCACTCTAAAGAGCTAAAATATGTATTAAGTACTTAAGTAAAATAATAAAATGCTGAAGCAATGTTTCCAAATACCAAAAGTTCGGGCTAAAATAAACGAATATGTCCAGCTATATCCTTATTCACTTTCTCATTTAGTGAAAGTCGTTTAGTTGGAAAGAATATTGACCTAAATATTATGATGTATCTCGAAGTTTTATGTACCCCTAATCTCAAATGTTTATCCGTGTATGCATGTTTGTACATCTATGAATGTATGTACTGTACGTCTATGAATGTCTGTTTAGACAAGAGTAAAGTTATTGAGAATTTTATTGAGGTTTTCCCACATGCGGGAGTAAGATACCAGATATGAATATTAATGTATCACCTGGAAAAGAAAAGTCAATTTTTTTAAACAAATGTAAGCCACACTTAGAACGCAGCTGACCATGACTTTAAGTGGGGGTAAGATGGGGATCCGCTATGAAGGAACATTTTTTAAGGTTTAGTTTCTTGAAAACATATCAGTAAATGATTAATTTTTTCCAACATTAAAGAAAGACAAGAATAATTTACCGAAAATCTAATCAATTATTATCTGATACCATTTATTACTGTAGCACAACTCATTTGTATTTAAATAGTTGCGATCGTTAATATAATAAGATAGTTTTGCTTGTAGCTGAATTTCAGCAGTTCATATAGTTAGCTTACTCTCTTGAAGTATTTCCGCTAGTTACTTTCTTGAAGCAGTTAAAATAGTTACTCTCGTTTTTCACATACTTATTATGTTGAAGCATTCTAAACAGTTACCTCCTTGAAGTATTTCATCCAGTTAATGCATTTGAGTAGGTCCACTGGTCACTATTTTGAAACTATTATTATTTCTAATGTCTTTAATCTGGTTTTTTTAATTGTTCCCCATGATCTATCCCCGTCAACGTGGGTGCACTTCATAAACATTTCACATCCATTCTCAATGGGTGTTCTGTTACTTATTTATCACCACATCTTATCACCCGTTCGGGTTATACGCTTAAGTACTAACTACTCTAATGGGTTAGGATTTGCGAAGGTTGAATAGATAAGAATTGAACCCGCATTTACGTGGAGGGTAGAGTGGAAAGCCACTTTGGAAATGCCATCTCTAGTTCACCCAACCGAGATTCGAAACTCGATCTCCCCATCCTCGGCAGTCTAGCTCAACACGCTCCATTGGTTTTACTATGCGGATAGCTTTGATGGGTAGCAAGATGTAAACACAGGTATGTTTATTTTTTATAAGACTATCCCAGATGATGAATCAAGTAGTATAGCATTTTTTTTATCCCCGCGTGTCAATACCTTTCCAGGATATACGCATTTGTACTAATTATACCAATGAGCTAAGGCAGAGAAAGATTTATCTTAGAGGAAGTGCGCACGCATTTGAGGGAGAGTTAAAAACAATTTAGGAAAAAACCCTCAGTACACTATATCGGGACTCGAACCCTGATCTCTCTGTCATCGGCAGTCTTTGGTCTATTGCGATAGTGATACCTTATACCATTTGGCCACCGAATTACGTATAATTGAAATCGTTAAATGAATCCCAAGGCGTGTACGGTCTTATCCAATGCTTTGGGAAGAGTACCTGATCAGATTATCTCACCCCTGATTAACCGTGATGTTAGACGCACAACTACGCTCGAGCCATTAAATGCATCAGAGTGTTGTTTTCCTAGTTATTCAGTCGTCAAAAGCGAAATCGGGATCAATTAAAAGGTATTTTATTTTAATTTTTTTTCAATTTTATTGAATTTTTTAAAAACTAAGTAAAAATGTTTCACGCAACTCAATTCCAAAGTTATCTAATTTAAACCAAAGAAAATCGTACCATGAGCCGATGTCTGGTTCGTGTTGGGTTACCTACCGAAGTTAATCGTTGCTCGAAGGGTGAGACGGGCTCTTAAGGAAGTGTAGCAGTCAAACTAGAAAGGAAAGCAGGGTACCCGCTTCTTTGGCGTGGAAGTAAATTATCTTCTCGTAACTGGTGGTTTACGAAACTGACGAGAACAAAGCGTCATATGTAGGGGCTCAAGGACGCGACAAGCCCAACTGTCATCGTCCCAATAAGTTATTAGTTGGCGTGACCGATCACCGGTCCAGCGTCTTGCACACACTGCCAATAAATATTCCCATGATTGGTTTTTTTTTATAAGTCAAATATTACCTGATGAATGACCAACTATCATAGTGATTGTTAGAAAAGCAAGTAGCTATCATGAAAACTTTAAAAAAAAATAGATCGTAGTTTTCAGCAATGTTTAAAAAGAGTTAACATTATTCTTATGATGACAACTTTATCAGTGATTAAATTTGTCTTCCAAAACAACCCAAAAAGTAGTGATATTTGTTTTGAAAAAAAAATGGAAATTTGTTTAAATCAAACTTATCTTTTATATTTATCCATAATTATTTTAAATATGCAAGATTGTTCCCAAATATAGCTACTATAAGAATCATAAGGAAATAACCCCTTTTTTCAGTTACAAAAACTAATATAGCAATTTTTATATAGACTAGGCCTATATCTATACAATTCATATTGTGATCTGCAGTTGTCAATTTTTGTTTTAAATTTAGTGGGTTAATCCAAGGGCTCTGCGAGTAGTATTTTGAGCTTCGAGCCAAGATTGTCATTAAAATTTGGGATCAAGATCGAAAGATTTGTAGGCTCATCAATTACGAGCTTCCTCATGATGTGCTTAACGTGCAAATCAATTTTTAAAATGTAGTAGTAAGTATAGTTAGTTTAGATTCTATCGGCAGTTTCACTTATATACCATTCAATGATTTAACAAGTTTCTAAAATAAATATATTAAATCTCACACTAATAACGTAATAGAGCTCTAAAATGATTTTCGACAAGTCAATATTTTCGTCACTTTTGAATTATCTTTGATTGACTATGCATAGCCATGGCAAGCTAATGAAAACAAAAGTAGCTAAATAAATCACTAAATACTTGAATAATCATTATCTTTACTATTTCTACGTTGTCCCTTTCAAGAATTATAATTTCATCTAAGATAAAATTGATTATTGAGAATACACATTGATTGTTTCAGAACTTAAGTTATTTAAAACTTGTATTAATACGTTAAACCACAAAACTATAATTATTTATGATTTATTTATAGAATTATGTTGGCCATCTAATCTAAAATCAGCTTTGATTAACATCGCAATACATATTTTTTCAAACTTTCATATTTAAATTTAAAAAAAAACTATTTCAGACTGTCTACTAACTTACTTATTATTTTAAGCATCTTAATTTTAAATTCAAAGTATGAACATCAAATTCTAACAGCATTAAACATGTAATTGAAATAAATTTAGTAATAAGATAAATGAATAGTTAGAGGCCATATAAGGAGCGAGCATGCGGAACTGTGCATAGAGGAATAGACTGAAACAGAAGAAGTGATCATGCACAATTATTACCGTAAGGACTTCCCTCCACCATGGTTCGGATTCCACGTTAAACTGTAGGCCCTCCATTTCCTCTCACAATCACCCTACCATTACACATTAGCGTAAGTGCATATAACCCGAACGGGTAGTAAGACGCTATGCTAATAATAATAATAATAATAATAATAATAATAATAATAATAATAATACAGTAAGGACAAATAAATGAACCATAAAACAATTCAAATTTCTAAGTGATTGTGACCCTTACGTTATCTTATAGGGTAATTAAAAATAGTGAATGTGGGGAATGCCAGGCTTCCACCGGTTCGGATCCACTGGTTCGGATTCCACGTTAAACTGTAGGTCCTCCATCTCATCTCACAATCACCCTACCATTACACATTAGCGTAAGTGCGTATAACCCGAACGGGTAGTAAGACGCGGTGCTAAGAATAATAATAATAATAATTAGAAATACTGAGGCATATATTTAGCACATTAAAACGTCAATTTTATGAACTTTTTTTTAAATTGGAAGTATAAATTTAAGTTTCTAAAGCTATGAGTGTTGAAACCATTATAATTGTGTTTTCTATTACAGCTTTCTGTTGTAGCTTATATTTTTATTTGAAGTGTTGTTCTTATTTTTAAATAATGTTTGGTTATTTATAATATAAAAATCACTATTTCCATTATCTAAACTGTATTTTATCAAGTGCTTACTACTTTTTATAAAAATGAGTCTCATTTTTATTTTAAAAACGTGTGTTGTTTTCATATGTTTTTAAAATCTCTCATTTTAAGGATGTGGTATTTATATTTTATATTTGATTTGACTGGTGAAACTTTAAATATCCCATTTCACTTTTAAAATAAACCAATATAATATGTTCTTAACATTTTAAAATAATTAATAACCTACATATTATAACTTTATTTGAACTCAGGAGATTTTTGAAAAAAATCTACTCTAAAGAAAAAACTCAACTTCGCAGACCCTTGCTTAATACCTACACAACTATTCTTACAGTTTAGTAAAATGTTATCAATAATGATCACAGCTTTTTGTTATATAATATATTTTCTAAAAGGTTTCTTCCTATAAAACTTATTAATATATAATTATATATTTCTTTGAATACGAAAATATTTGCGATTAATTCTCAAGTCAAACCGTTATATTGGTCGACTTAATTATGTTAGTAAAATGTCTATGAGAATAGAGGAGATAGGCCACCCTTGCGCGGAGAGTGTCAGGCGGCGGTTTGCAGGCCACACTTCTTGCCACGCGTCCCCGCCTGAGCCGGTAAGTAGGGGGTGGGGACGGGGTGGGGGAATAAAGTACCCCCTCTGCCATTATCTTTCTCCCACCTACCTTCCCTAAGTCTCTCCCTGAAGAGAAATATTACCTCTAACTCCTTCCCTTTTTCGATTCTACCGTTTCTATAATCACAAGGTGGCACAAAAATATATATTTTTAATTTGCAATTATTACATTAATGGGTGACGACCAAATTTTAAACAACACTGTATGTGATTATTTCCCATTAATCCTGTTTTTACACTTGTTGGAGCTGTGCACATGTAATACGTTAACAGGGAGAAGGATAAGGTTGTAGAATTTTAGGAAATATACCCATTTTTGCGTGGAGGAGGGTGGGAAATAATTTATTTTAAAAAATTTGAATACCCACCCAGGATTAGAAGCCCCACATCTTTGTCACCAACATACCTTTTCTAGATGAGCTTGACGTTTAGTCCGCATGTGCACCAAATAACTTAAATAAAATAGTAAATATTACAGTTCAAGATTACGTTCGTTGCTTATACAATCAATTTTGAGTTAAGTGTAATATATTATTTTAAGAAAATTCGTTGCCCAACTGAATCTATTAATATATAAGGCATTGTAAATCACCAAAATATACTGATTTTAAGCTACAAAACTAGATAAAGCCTAATTTTTACTTTCATAAATTTGGTTGTATGGATTATGTTACTAAAACGTTATTTCCAAGTGTATAGTTAAATGTCTGTTCTGGCGGGAATGTAGTTTAAATCTTCCAAACACAAAATGCTTGCGTATGTATCGGGGTGTAACAATTTTGTAACATTTCAACTGTGATCAACATTACGTAACACGCTGTCAGAGATAAACAAAAAACTTCTGAAGCCACCAAATCCACACCCCTGCCTTATTCAATCTTTCTTATCTCAATCGCACTCCTCGCGTATATTATACTTGTGAGTCGTTCTCTCCCTCCTAAGTTCAATTCTTCCTCATTCCATGACTGACATAACTTCCCCTACGAATACTTCCCTGCCCCTCCTTCACTCTTCTGTATAACACAATACGGGCAACAGACCTTCTGTTATGTATACCTCCCCTTTCCCTTCACACAAACAATTTTTTCTTTCTCCCTCTTTCTTTCTCCCTTCCTTCCGAGCTTATCCCTCTACAAATACTGAGCCATGCGACAGAATGCACACTTTTACCAACCCAACAGGAAAAAAAAAGAGAGGATATAGGTTTCAGTCCTGTTCCCGAAGGCGCATAGCTATACAACAGCTTTTCCGAGTTGGTTTAGTGGGGGCATGAAACATACTGTGGGCGATTTTTTTTGATATTTTTTTTTGCCCTCTTAGGATAATCTTCTTTCTTTCTCTCATATAATTTCTACCCCCTCCCTTTTTTTGAATTTTGAGGGTCATGAAAACTTTCTTCTTCGTTTTTAGGTTATTTCGAGTTCAGTAAGAAACGAAGCAACAGTGAAATCGGTCTGTACACTCTTTGGAACTTGGCGAAATTTATTGTGAAGTGTTTTTCTCTGAACAGAAAAGTGGTTCATTTCGCGTTGTGTAGTTCGTGAAGCGATCGTGAACAACGAGGAATAAAACACAAGAAAGAATCCGAAGCGCACGCGACATAAGAGAATCCTCCCATGTTGAGTTGGGTTAAATCGTAAAGTGGACTTAATAAGCTAGTCACTCACACTGCTGTCTCTTTCTCACGAGCGTGTGGCTGCGTGTGCGAGTGTGTGTGTGTGTGTGTGTGAAGGAGACTGGACTTGTCTTCTATCTGTGAATGAAGAAGTCATGCCGGCAGTTATTCGGTATCTAACGTAGCTTGTGCCTCGTGTTGTTATTGTTAGTGGACCAAAAAAGCGGACCCCCAACACACCTCCCCCTCCCCATTTTTTCATCACTTTAAATACTGTTCCTGGTTAACCACTTCACCCACCTCTCCCTCACATGGAGTGTCTGTTTCATCAAGTGCTTCTTATTTATTTTTTGGAAGAATGAAAAGTCTGTGTAAGTTGTTTACGGTTTTGGTTTGAAACTAAGACTTTAAAAAACATGTGATGCTGGTAGTGCCTTAGAAATAAATAATGTTTTGTTAAATAGTTAGCTACAAAATCTATGATTAAATATATGAAAAAATAATACATATTTTAGAGATATTCATCGTATTATATTTTTGCGAGCAGAGTTATTTGATATGAACAAACGTTAGTATAATATAAATTTAACAGTGTTAGTGTAAGACTATAGCTGTGTTTACAAGTTAAGAAAAACAATTTAAAACTTAAAAACAGCGCCATTTTCTTATTGGCCAATGAGTAGGTAATATATTACCATGACTACGATGGGGGTGGTGAATTTTACTAACCTTTCACCACATAGTAAACTACCTATATTGCAACACACTGCAGATAGTGGCGTCGTAATGAACGAAAGACGAGAGATCATCATTTTGAGGAAAAAGTCCAAACCTCTGGAGTCACTGATGGTGAAAAAAGAACCAGTCGAGGACCTTAGCTGCCAAACCACTGTGCTGGTCTCCAACAACAACAACAACAACAGTATCAGTTTAAATGGCAGTGGCGCCGTGCGTGCGAAGAGGAAGTCATCCTTGAGCGGCAACATACTCCTCTCCCGCTCTCACCAGCCGCCTCCGCAGGCGGTGGCTAGAAGGAACGCCAGGGAGAGGAACAGAGTGAAACAAGTTAATAATGGGTTCGCCACCTTGCGACAGCACATCCCCGTGTCCCTGGCAGCAAGCTACACCTCCTCAGGGGAGTCCTCGAGTGGTAGGGGTGGCTCTAAGAAACTCAGTAAGGTAGAGACATTGAGGATGGCCGTTGACTACATCAGGAGCCTCCAGAGGCTACTGTCAATGGATGATAACGAGGCCCAGAGCTACTCCATGTCAACACCCACCAATTCCCCCGATTCTTCCACCAACACTCTGATGCCAGAATCACCCCTGTCTCCGAACGATTCCTCAAAGGCGTCCACGCGCCAACCTCACTACATGTACGATGACGACCGAGGCCACTGTGAAATGGAGGCGTCACCGATACTTATAGACGATGAAGACCTCTCCAGTATGGACCCAACTTCTCCCTCTCCTTCGATTGTTTCTGGTTCTTCGCCGTACCACAGAGTGCAAGGATCAAACTCCCTCATTCAGTTAGTGAACACTCCACCGGATGACCTCAAAAACTACCCTGTGACACACCAATATACGATAGATGAGTCCAACCTCCCTTCAGTGACCTCTAGTTTTGTGAGGACCCTTGGCAATAACTTGTTGTCAGGAGGACCTTTCCCTCATCTTCAACAGACGCAAGCTCTGATCTCTGCTGACGGGGATGTGATCTATCCTGAACCTTCTCAAGAGGAACTTAGGCTCCTTTCCACCCCTGCGATGGAGCGCCTGAACCCCCAGGCACCTTCTTTATCCCCCAACGTTTACAGTGACCAATCGCTGTCTCCGATCAGGAACGCCGAGTCGTCATCGTCAAACCTAGTCCAGACACAACAAGAGCCTACGTCCACCTCCATGTACCTCCCGACGTTCTTGTCAGCCTTGAAGTCTTCCTCCATGCAGCATCTGAGCTCCGTGATCCACCGGCAGCAGGACTACAGTGGCCTCCATATTCCCATCAAGAAGGAAGTTGAGGAGGGGATAGTCGGGGATAACAGTGGCGTCATAGACATGATGACGTGGTGGGAGCATGAGCAAAGGTTGAGGGAGCACCAGCCGACCACGACGACTTCCTGAGAGCTCATCAACCTCTCGTTCATGTAAGTGGATAAAATTTGGTTTAATATAACGATTATATTTATAATTACACTTAAAGGTAGGACTAACATCTTGGCACCCTGCAAAAAAAAAGTAGTCTACATACTAAAATTAATGACCGGGGGAGGGGGGTTATCAAATGTTTTCTCATTTTTATTAATGTGGGTGCAAATGTTTGTTGCACAAATCATCAAATATTGTAAAGTATTACACTTTCCCAACCCAGGTATATAATAATGCCACCCACCCGGCTTGCAACAATTTCTGGAAAGAACACTTGAATAATTATGAAAAGTTTCAAAAAGCGTACACTTGTCCATGATAAATGAAAAGTAAGAGTGCCTACGCTGTTTTAACATCTCAAAAAGTGTAAATGTACTCTATAAGGAGTAAGGTTGGTAGCCCTACTTAAGGGTAGTGTACTGACCACTTAGGAGTGATATTAGTTATAGTAAAAAATCTACAATCAGACAATATTTTTTCATCATTATTATTATTAGCACCGCGTCTTATTACCCGTTCGGGTTATACGCACTTACGCTAATGTGTAATGGTAGGGTGATTGTGAGATGAAATGAAGGACCTACAATTTAACGTGGAATCCGAACCACGGTGGAGGCCTGGCATTCCCCACATTCATAAGATGTCTTGTCAGAGGTGAAGGAAGGGTTTGGTAATCAGATAAATCTTTGCCGCGACCGAGGATTGAACCCCGGCCGCCAGCACATAAGTCTGACTTCTTACCCCTTGACCGCCAGGTCACCGACAATCAGATAATAACCTCTACCATTATTTTTACTTTTGAAAAGCTAAGCTTCCAGTGTTTATTTTAGGACCTCATTATAATTCTAACCCAGGATGCAAAGCTGAGAATAAAGACGCGATACTGAATAATCTCAGGGGATCGGTTATACTGCTATTGTACTTGCTCTGACAAAGAAGGTCGGTATTCATTTCCAATCACTGATGGTGTTTTCCTTTTTCAACACAGTGTTATTTTATCTGTCTTCCAGGTAAACATTAATTATGTTAAAATAGCGCTATGTCCTTTGGAAAATTTATAGCATTATATTTAATTTCAAAATTCTACCTACTGTAATTTTTGGAAAACCATCTAATAATTTAAAAGAAAAATTTTCAGGGATTCTACACCATACTTTCACTATTGTAAGCTTTAACATAGGCCTACACGTTTTAATCGAAATGTTAATACCTAGGCATCAAAACTTAATCATTTATATTAATCTTCAACTTTATTGAATGAAAAATACTTGAATATAGGCCTATAATTATATGTTATATATTATGATTTTTCTTTACAGATACTACAATAGTCTTACACCAATAATACATTTCTCAATAGATCTAGTTCACATGTGGTAGATGCCGTCTTAATGACTTTGTACTAAATGCATCTCAAATTATAAAATTTAGGTTAGACACCTTAACAAGGTAGGTAGCATATATTCCTACTCGTATGAAGAATTCGGGTTAAATTCCCGGCTGGACTGAAACTGGTTGGATACTGTAGGACTTTTGTAGGAAGAAAACTTAAGAATATATATATATATATATATATATACACTAGCTGACCCGGCAAACGTTGTTTTGCCATATAAATAATTTTTAAGTAATTTCTAGTGTAGACAAAAAATAGCTTACCTATTGTAAGTGTGTAAGAATGTGGTATATGCGTGAAATAGGCATGGAGCGCTGTGAAAGATGAGGGAATATAAAAATAACAAAAGGCAAACATTATTTTTAAGTGAAGAAGTGACACCTGTAGACAACTGGCGGGGATAACTAATTAAATGACAATTGATCAGTTATCGACCGGGGATGAAAAATGATTAAATTACTAAAATGGCTATTAAAAAATAGGGGTTGGTGATAAAAGGGTAAAAATTTAGGGTTGTATGTATTTTTTAATGCGACATAATAAAAAAATAAAGATATTAAAAAAATGTCTAAAAATTATAGAAAAATGTTAAGGGTGGACAACCCTTATCACTAAGGGGTATGAAAAATAGATGTTGGCCGATTCTCAGACCTACTCAATATGCTCACAAAATTTCATGAGAATCGGTCAAGCCTTTTCGGAGGAGTACGGGAACGAACATTGTGACACGAGAATTTTATATATAAGATATATATATATGTGTTTAAGTTATATATATATATAACTTAAACAGATATTAAGAAGCTGTGCTAAAAAAAATTGCAGCTGAAGGTATCATGACCTTACGTTTATTTTTAATGTAGTCATCACATCTTACTACCCGTCTGGGTTATACGTAGACTTATTATTATGTACAAATTGTTTTGGTCACTTTTGATACTGTCAAAAAGTGTTATTCCTATAAAACTATTACTATGGCTAGATATGTGACCTTCCATAAAACATAGGCCTACAGTGAGGATCTGGGTTCTGGTTGCCATACCTGATACGTCATAAAAATGTACGATATTATTTCTAAAATAATTTTCTCCTTTCTAGTTAAGTTTAAATGTAATACGCGTTGTTTTATGGCCTTTATATATTATTTCTCATTGTCATTGAAAGGGTTATAATAAATGGCAGAGTCAACTGAAGTCTGGATATCTGTAGTTCGATACCCTGAGATGCCTGTATTTATGTATACCTCAACATTTATATTTCCTGATCTGCGTCTTACATCCTATCCTGACTGTCCGCATATTCACACAAATAGAATCAGGTTGATAAAGGGAAATTTATTATTAATGTACTCGTATTTGCTCCGAGGGAAAGAGGGATAGGAAAACATTTATGAAAATCCACTTAGTTGGAATTTGAACACCAGGCTCCCTATGAGCGGTGACTAGACAAGACTGAGTATGGGTCTTAGTATATTAAAACTTTTTTACTTTGTTTTAAAAGTTAAATGGGTATGTTTAAGTTAGTTATTATAGTTTAACAATAGTTACTACTTACTTGCTTTATTTTGAATTTTATTATAAGCTAACTACTATTATGTTTACGCTCTATTTGGAAATTTTATTATTAATGGTTCAGCCATAAAACGGTAATTTAGCTTTAAAAACTTGGATTTTAAGCTCGAAACAATAACACCATATTTAAAAATACCTTACCTTAAAAGCTAAACGGCTGAACACAAAGATATTTTGCAAAGCAAGTTTCATCTTAATTCGACGCACCTAAACATGATGCATCTAAGCACGCAAAGCAATATAAAACTTATCCACCAATGTAAGAATTAGAAAGAAAGGGAATACATTTAGCAGCTTGCCTTGTGAGGCCTCTAGCTTACATGCTGATAGCACTTCCCCTCTTCCACTGACGAGTATTAAAACTCACTCTTCTATTTGCGTGTGGACAGCATTGACTTGCATTACATTATTTTTCTCATGTTCGCTATCCTTGATAGACATATGCTTCCACGGACCTTCTAAATCTACATCCCGGCAGGAACTTTTCTACAGCCCATTTTCTTGAATGTACCAAATAGCCTAAGATGTAGCATATATATAAAAAAAAATACTCCAAAATTTAAAAACATCATTTTGCGATCATTTAACTTTTGGATTTATTTAAGAATTTATTATTTTTGTTTCAATGTTATACATTCAAAACTCACAGAATAAAACGTAAACATATATTAACTTGGAAAATCCTCTATCTTGCCATTACGTCACAGGAAGTCTTTAGGTGAAATAATATTAGCATTTAAAAAAAATCTTAATTCAAGTAACGTCGTTCACTAAAGTACGCTCTTTAAATAACCAATCCCTTTCCTTTCTGGTTAAATTGACAGTCAATCAAAAAACATTATTGGATTTTAAAATAGATTTTCCTGGTTGTAAAACCTTTTAAAACCGATAATACCTTATGGTGACTTTTATATGCTGTCTTTTTTCAACCTGAAGTTGATTCTATGAGCTTGCTACTGTAATTCACTTTGTCGTATGAGATTGCAACAACAACAAAAAGTTGGAAATTGCCCGGGATTGTTATAATATATTATAGCCTCATGCCAAATATTGCTTCTAGAATCTACGATAACTTAAAACACATTGCTTCTTTTATTTTTATTTAAAATGTTGGGTGGCTATTTTCTCTTAGGCAGTATATTATATTTATTAATAGTTTGGCGTACTGTTCGTTTAAAAAGAACATAAATACTTTGCTAGCAGCAAAAACAAAATAAAAACTCAAGCTTTTATTTTTAAATATTATATTTTGAACATCACTCTCAAGGTGAAAACAACATAAATATGCAGATATATTTGCTTTCAACGTCATTTTTAATTAACGAATAGAATAAATTAAAGCTATGAAAACGTTTTAATTATCTATGTGAATAGAGTTAATAAAGGTAATGATTAAATATACGAGTACATTTAAAATGGTTTTTAGCTTTTTCTATTGTCTAACAAGGATACAGGGAGAAAAACTACGATTAATTTTTTTTAAAGTAAAAAGATACATACAAAATGTTTCAATGTTTCTGTAACACTATGTAGTATTTAATTTATGCTCTTTGATTTGTAGTGGTTCTTGAACAGTGTATATTATTTAGTTTCACAAATCTTACAAGTTCTTAATAGATGTCTCTATTTTAAGATAAAAGAAAAAGAAAGTCTGTGTGGTGCATTGTAAAATTTATTTTTATTGGGTGAAGTGCTCAATAACATAACCAACATTCCCTCCTCGCCTCCCTTCCTACTAGTTTCAAGGTAAACCAGCCCTTGGGAGAAACGGGGTCAGGAGACGTTTCTATGTTCTCACCCTCTCCAACCCCTATTTGTTGCCTTGAGCTGAACTTGAAACACGTATTTAGACTAACCTTGACGGTCCCCTTATAGAGTAACCGTCTTAACCGGGGCTACTTTTCTGTGGCCATTTTGTAGGTACGCCAAAGGAAGAGCATCATATCCCATTTTAATTTAATTAAAATTAATTTTAAACGCTCTGCATCGATGGGCACGCGGAATAATGTCAGATTCTTCTAGTTTGGTTCGACGGTAACGGAGAGCTTTGAGATGGAATCCTCGCCTGGTCTATTAAGGGTGTTTTTTTTCCTTAATGGTGTTCCATTATTTTCGCGCAAATGCTTATACATTTCATATAAAATTATATCTTCCTCATGGTATAGTGTATTTAAAATTAAAATAATAATATAAGCATGAATTTTAAAAACTTAACACTTATGTCTTCATTGTTTTATGCCGTTTATAAAGTGAATTTGAAATACATTGGTCAAGTCTTTGGTAAAATAAAATGTTATCGAACTGAAATATTTTCATATGATTTGTTTGTGTAAAATACGATTCTAAGTATTTTATTTAAATATATCCTTTTTTTTAGCAGTGCGTCTTACTATCCGTTCAGGTTATACGCACATTTACTAATTACACTAATAGGTTAGGGATTGAGAAGGCGCTTAATTTAGAGAAAGTGCACCACATTTGCTTGGAGGTAGAGTGGAAAACTATTTATAGAGAACATTTCCCCTAATTTATCTGGAGGGAGAAGAAATAGTGTTTAAGTTTTATGTTAATATATTGAGTACTTAGAAAGTGTGCTTGGATTTATTTGTAATATTAGATCAAATTAACATAAAGTTTTGATAAATTTGAATAAATATGCAGATACTTTAAAAATCAACTCAACTCTAGAAATAGCATTAGACCTTATGGCAAACAATCCCTGAGAAATGAAAAGCACCTGAGATAAAAGGTATCAATTTTTTGGCGTTAGCGGGAATCAACACCAACACACCAAGCTCAAAAATATCCTAGCTTGATATGCAGTATATAGGCCTACAACATTTCCTAACGTCCAAAATAAAGTAGAGTAGAATTGCCTATAAAACGTAGGTTTGGCACAAAAAATAAAATATTTTTGGGGGGTTCTTAGTATTGACAAAATTAGTTGTATTATTTTAATGATTTTATTGACAGTGATAAGATTTGTTGAAATTGACCGTTGTGTTGTTTGTGTTACTACGAGTCTTACCTGGATTATATTCATTTTATACCACTAATCACAATAATGAAGTAAGGGCACTGAAGGTAGGGTTTAGAGTATTTGCAGGGAAAGTGGTATATAATTTAGGAAAAGACTTTGTTTGTACATTAAATCAGGATTAAAGCCCCAACGTCTCCTTTACCGGCAATCAAGGCTGTTGTGAGGGTGACACCTCAGTCCATGTGATCAGCCTTTTGGGTGTGATAGTTCTAGAGCGTGTGTTTTGATGGGTGATGGTAGATAGGACACTATGTTAGAGATTGTTTGATTGGGCACCGTCTATTTCACTAGAAGGAATTATAAACAGGTGGATTGGGAACTTTATAAAATAATATTAATTTGAAATGTATATGTCACCGGCCATGTGTTAAATCCAGGCATTCTAAGATATGCCTAGGCTTTCTATATAATACCAGAGTGGTTTTTGCAAAGTATGAAATAAAAGAGTTTTGCTGTTGTATTTCATATTTAATTTCAAGTCCCTTGTCTTTTTGAAGTTCTGGAATATGTTAGCAATTATGTTATCCAGTTCTGTGTAAGTCTTGTGCCGTTTTCTTGCGGGCTCATCTAATTACTAGGGTTTAAGTTGGTCAGGTTAGGTTATTTTGGAATAGGGTAGTTAGGCAAGGTTAGGTTAGGCTAGTTATTGTTCTAGAAAATATATAATGACTGGTTATTCTATAAATTTATATGAAAAGTATGAAATACAACAGCAAAATTAATTTGTTTCATACTTTGCTAAAATCATTTAAGAATTATTTAGAAAGCCTAGGCATTTTATAGAATGCCAGGCTTACACACATTGCCGTTAACGTAATATACAATAGATTTCCAGCAGACTTCAGTTCATTGTAAGTATCCATCTGAACGTTAACCACTCCGTGTTGTATATTGGAGATAACATTAATTATTACCTATAGGGAATAAATGTTAGTTGGTGATGCTAAGTTAGGTTAAGTTAGGTTGGGCTCAATCTACTTTGGGAAATTATACTGCAATATGTCAGTGCCCATTCCAACATGGAAGATAAATCGTGGTACAAAGTAGCAGTGCCCAATCCACCTACACCCGATTTGACGTATGAATATATGAAAGTGCTATCTGACTCTTTGTCGCATCATGTGTTAATTTTGCAACGACAGATTTCTAGCTTTAGTCATTAGATTTTATATCAAAGTTAACTCTAGATTTTAATATTTAATCGTAATCCATCAATTCAGTTCAAATATAAACAAAGCTTGCATATTAAATATATATATGTTCAGGTGAACCGGCATCTCCTTTGATTATTTTTGAATCTTTGGGCTTATCCTCGGTGAATTTTTTTTACTTATGAAAATTCGTTGGGAGAGCTCCGTTGATTATTGTTGAAAGACCTACTTCAATGGCTGCATAGTCAGAGGCGTCACTCTTGCAATGGACTAGACTGCCGATGACAAGGAGATAGGGGTTCGAATCTGGGTCGGGTGTACTTAGGTTTTTAAATGGCTTTCTACACTTCCTCCACGAAAACGCAGGTACAATTTCTTTAAATTGAATCTTCTTCATCTCTAAATCACTATTGAAATTAGTACATATGCGTACAATTTGAAATGTTGACAGAGCTAATTCTACACTCGGAAGATTTACAAGGTGTATCTTGAAGGTGAAAACTAAAATATTTACCAACTAATATTTGGTTGATGCATGCATATACATTTAAAACTGTAGTAAGAGTAAAAACTAAAACGTTTGTTTTTTATATGTATTTGTGTATAAGTGTACATCCAACAAATTCCAGGGGGGTCTGGACTTCCACCTTTCTGCGTACGCTCTTACTCAATGCACCCGACTAGGATTCGAACCCCAATATCACCGTCTTCAGCGGTCCACTCTATTGCAAGAGTGATGTCTTGAAATATAATCACGTTCAAGCAAATGCGATTTTAATATTATATTTACAAGCTTTTTGGTTCATACGTAAAGAACGCCTCATTTGAAACAATCTCTTTCCTACGTAATTTAGTCCGTTGTTGCGTCGAAAACCTTACGCAACGGTATTCTTCGTAAGACGTCCTATGAATCCTCGCCGAGCCAAGGTTGGCAGTTGAATAGAATACAACTATCGGGGGACCCGGGTTTCCTTCTGTCAGCCGTGGGAAGGGGAAGATGACTAGACGCTCTAGATGGGATGGGGTGGGGGCTTACCAGTATAGGGGAATAGGGG